>JAJLQT010000059.1:0-243211 GCA_024516245.1 Peziza echinospora
TCTCATAGGTACAAGTTCAGGGTAACTGATGGTCGAGTTGGCAGCTGGAAGCTGTGGGTTGCAAGTTCACAGTCTTGTGGTACCCAATTAAGCGGGTGGCAAAGGCGTGGGGGCAAGTTCATACTCTTCTGGTACCTAATTGGGTGATAGCAATCTCATAGGTACAAGTTCAGGGTAACTGATGGTCGATTTGGGCAGCTGTGAAGCTGTCGGTGCAAGTCTATAGTCTTCCGGTACCCCATTGGGTGATAGCAATCTCATAGGTACAAGTTCAGGGTAACTGATGGTCGATTGGGCAGCTATGAAGCTGTCGGTGCAAGTTCATAGTCTTCTGATGCCCAATTGAGCAGTGGCAAAGGCGTGGGGGCAAGTTCATACTCCTCTGGTACCCATTGGGTGATAGCAGTCTCATAGGTACAAGTTCAGGGTAACTGATGGTCGATTTGGGCAGCTATGAAGCTGTCGGTGCAAGTTCATAGTCTTCTGGTACCCAATTGGGTGATAGCAGTCTCATAGGTGCAAGTTCAGGGTAACTGATGGTCGATTTGGGCAGCTGTGAAGCTGTTGGTGCAAGTTTCAAGTCAACTGATGCCCAATTGAGCAGTGGCAAAGGCGTGGGGGCAAGTTCATACTCCTCTGGTACCCAATTGAGTGATAGCAGTCTCATAGGTGCAAGTTCAGGTAACTGATGGTCGATTTGGGCAGCTGTGAAGCTGTTGGTGCAAGTTTCAAGTCAACTGATGCCCAATTGAGCAGTGGCAAAGGCGTGGGGGGCAAGTTCATACTCCTCTGGTACCCAATTGAGTGATAGCAGTCTCATAGGTGCAAGTTCAGGGTAACTGATGGTCGATTTGGGCAGCTGTGAAGCTGTTGGTGCAAGTTTCAAGTCAACTGATGCCCAATTGAGCAGTGGCAAAGGCGTGGGGGCAAGTTCATACTCCTCTGGTACCCAATTGAGTGATAGCAGTCTCATAGGTGCAAGTTCAGGGTAACTGATGGTCGATTTGGGCAGCTGTGAAGCTGTCGGTGCAAGTTCATACTCTTCTGGTACCCAATTGGGTGATAGCAATCTCATAGGTACAAGTTCAGGGTAACTGATGGTCGATTTGGGCAGCTGTGAAGCTGTCGGTGCAAGTCTATAGTCTTCCGATACCCAATTGGGTGATAGCAATCTCATAGGTACAAGTTCAGGGTAACTGATGGTCGATTTGGGCAGCTATGAAGCTGTCGGTGCAAGTTCATAGTCTTCTGATGCCCAATTGAGCAGTGGCAAAGGCGTGGGGGCAAGTTCATACTCCTCTGGTACCCAATTGGGTGATAGCAGTCTCATAGGTACAAGTTCAGGGTAACTGATGGTCGATTTGGGCAGCTATGAAGCTGTCGGTGCAAGTTCATAGTCTTCTGGTACCCAATTGGGTGATAGCAGTCTCATAGGTGCAAGTTCAGGGTAACTGATGGTCGATTTGGGCAGCTGTGAAGCTGTTGGTGCAAGTTTCAAGTCAACTGATGCCCAATTGAGCAGTGGCAAAGGCGTGGGGGCAAGTTCATACTCCTCTGGTACCCAATTGAGTGATAGCAGTCTCATAGGTGCAAGTTCAGGGTAACTGATGGTCGATTTGGGCAGCTGTGAAGCTGTTGGTGCAAGTTTCAAGTCAACTGATGCCCAATTGAGCAGTGGCAAAGGCGTGGGGGCAAGTTCATACTCCTCTAGTACCCAATTGAGTGATAGCAGTCTCATAGGTGCAAGTTCAGGGTAACTGATGGTCGATTTGGGCAGCTGTGAAGCTGTCGGTGCAAGTTCATACTCTTCTGGTACCCAATTGGGTGATAGCAATCTCATAGGTACAAGTTCAGGGTAACTGATGGTCGATTTGGGCAGCTGGGAAGCTGTGTGTGCAAGTTCACAGTCTTCTGGTACCCAATTAAGCGGTGGCAAAGGCGTGGGGGCAAGTTCATACTCTTCTGGTACCTAATTGGGTGATAGCAATCTCATAGGTACAAGTTCAGGGTAACTGATGGTTGATTTGGGCAGCTGTGAAGCTGTCGGTGCAAGTCTATAGTCTTCCGGTACCCAATTGGGTGATAGCAATCTCATAGGTACAAGTTCAGGGTAACTGATGGTCGATTTGGGCAGCTATGAAGCTGTCGGTGCAAGTTCATAGTCTTCTGATGCCCAATTGAGCAGTGGCAAAGGCGTGGGGGCAAGTTCATACTCCTCTGGTACCCAATTGGGTGATAGCAGTCTCATAGGTACAAGTTCAGGGTAACTGATGGTCGATTTGGGCAGCTATGAAGCTGTCGGTGCAAGTTCATAGTCTTCTGGTACCCAATTGGGTGATAGCAGTCTCATAGGTGCAAGTTCAGGGTAACTGATGGTCGATTTGGGCAGCTGTGAAGCTGTTGGTGCAAGTTTCAAGTCAACTGATGCCCAATTGAGCAGTGGCAAAGGCGTGGGGGCAAGTTCATACTCCTCTGGTACCCAATTGAGTGATAGCAGTCTCATAGGTGCAAGTTCAGGGTAACTGATGGTCGATTTGGGCAGCTGTGAAGCTGTTGGTGCAAGTTTCAAGTCAACTGATGCCCAATTGAGCAGTGGCAAAGGCGTGGGGGCAAGTTCATACTCCTCTGGTACCCAATTGAGTGATAGCAGTCTCATAGGTGCAAGTTCAGGGTAACTGATGGTCGATTTGGGCAGCTGTGAAGCTGTCGGTGCAAGTTCATACTCTTCTGGTACCCAATTGGGTGATAGCAATCTCATAGGTACAAGTTCAGGGTAACTGATGGTCGATTTGGGCAGCTGGGAAGCTGTGTGTGCAAGTTCACAGTCTTCTGGTACCCAATTAAGCGGTGGCAAAGGCGTGGGGGCAAGTTCATACTCTTCTGGTACCTAATTGGGTGATAGCAATCTCATAGGTACAAGTTCAGGGTAACTGATGGTTGATTTGGGCAGCTGTGAAGCTGTCGGTGCAAGTCTATAGTCTTCCGGTACCCAATTGGGTGATAGCAATCTCATAGGTACAAGTTCAGGGTAACTGATGGTCGATTTGGGCAGCTATGAAGCTGTCGGTGCAAGTTCATAGTCTTCTGATGCCCAATTGAGCAGTGGCAAAGGCGTGGGGGCAAGTTCATACTCCTCTGGTACCCAATTGGGTGATAGCAGTCTCATAGGTACAAGTTCAGGGTAACTGATGGTCGATTTGGGCAGCTATGAAGCTGTCGGTGCAAGTTCATAGTCTTCTGGTACCCAATTGGGTGATAGCAGTCTCATAGGTGCAAGTTCAGGGTAACTGATGGTCGATTTGGGCAGCTGTGAAGCTGTTGGTGCAAGTTTCAAGTCAACTGATGCCCAATTGAGCAGTGGCAAAGGCGTGGGGGCAAGTTCATACTCCTCTGGTACCCAATTGAGTGATAGCAGTCTCATAGGTGCAAGTTCAGGGTAACTGATGGTCGATTTGGGCAGCTGTGAAGCTGTTGGTGCAAGTTTCAAGTCAACTGATGCCCAATTGAGCAGTGGCAAAGGCGTGGGGGCAAGTTCATACTCCTCTGGTACCCAATTGAGTGATAGCAGTCTCATAGGTGCAAGTTCAGGGTAACTGATGGTCGATTTGGGCAGCTGTGAAGCTGTCGGTGCAAGTTCATACTCTTCTGGTACCCAATTGGGTGATAGCAATCTCATAGGTACAAGTTCAGGGTAACTGATGGTCGATTTGGGCAGCTATGAAGCTGTCGGTGCAAGTTCATAGTCTTCTGATGCCCAATTGAGCAGTGGCAAAGGCGTGGGGGCAAGTTCATACTCCTCTGGTACCCAATTGGGTGATAGCAGTCTCATAGGTACAAGTTCAGGGTAACTGATGGTCGATTTGGGCAGCTATGAAGCTGTCGGTGCAAGTTCATAGTCTTCTGGTACCCAATTGGGTGATAGCAGTCTCATAGGTGCAAGTTCAGGGTAACTGATGGTCGATTTGGGCAGCTGTGAAGCTGTTGGTGCAAGTTTCAAGTCAACTGATGCCCAATTGAGCAGTGGCAAAGGCGTGGGGGCAAGTTCATACTCCTCTGGTACCCAATTGAGTGATAGCAGTCTCATAGGTGCAAGTTCAGGGTAACTGATGGTCGATTTGGGCAGCTGTGAAGCTGTTGGTGCAAGTTTCAAGTCAACTGATGCCCAATTGAGCAGTGGCAAAGGCGTGGGGGCAAGTTCATACTCCTCTGGTACCCAATTGAGTGATAGCAGTCTCATAGGTGCAAGTTCAGGGTAACTGATGGTCGATTTGGGCAGCTGTGAAGCTGTCGGTGCAAGTTCATACTCTTCTGGTACCCAATTGGGTGATAGCAATCTCATAGGTACAAGTTCAGGGTAACTGATGGTCGATTTGGGCAGCTATGAAGCTGTCGGTGCAAGTTCATAGTCTTCTGATGCCCAATTGAGCAGTGGCAAAGGCGTGGGGGCAAGTTCATACTCCTCTGGTACCCAATTGGGTGATAGCAGTCTCATAGGTACAAGTTCAGGGTAACTGATGGTCGATTTGGGCAGCTATGAAGCTGTCGGTGCAAGTTCATAGTCTTCTGGTACCCAATTGGGTGATAGCAGTCTCATAGGTGCAGGTTCAGGGTAACTGATGGTCGATTTGGGCAGCTGTGAAGCTGTTGGGGCAAGTTTCAAGTCAACTGATGCCCAATTGAGCAGTGGCAAAGGCGTGGGGGCAAGTTCATACTCCTCTGGTACCCAATTGAGTGATAGCAGTCTCATAGGTGCAAGTTCAAGGTAACTGATGGTCGATTTGGGCAGCTGTGAAGCTGTTGGTGCAAGTTTCAAGTCAACTGATGCCCAATTGAGCAGTGGCAAAGGCGTGGGGGCAAGTTCATACTCCTCTGGTACCCAATTGAGTGATAGCAGTCTCATAGGTGCAAGTTCAAGGTAACTGATGGTCGATTTGGGCAGCTGTGAAGCTGTCGGTGCAAGTTCATACTCTTCTGGTACCCAATTGGGTGATAGCAATCTCATAGGTACAAGTTCAGGGTAACTGATGGTCGATTTGGGCAGCTGGGAAGCTGTGTGTGCAAGTTCATAGTCTTCTGGTACCCAATTAAGCGGTGGCAAAGGCGTGGGGGCAAGTTCATACTCTTCTGGTACCTAATTGGGTGATAGCAATCTCATAGGTACAAGTTCAGGGTAACTGATGGTCGATTTGGGCAGCTATGAAGCTGTCGATGCAAGTTCATAGTCTTCTGGTACCCAATTGGGTGATAGCAGTCTCATAGGTGCAAGTTCAGGGTAACTGATGGTCGATTTGGGCAGCTGTGAAGCTGTTGGTGCAAGTTTCAAGTCAACTGATGCCCAATTGAGCAGTGGCAAAGGCGTGGGGGCAAGTTCATACTCCTCTGGTACCCAATTGAGTGATAGCAGTCTCATAGGTGCAAGTTCAGGGTAACTGATGGTCGATTTGGGCAGCTGTGAAGCTGTCGGTGCAAGTTCATACTCTTCTGGTACCCAATTGGGTGATAGCAGTCTCATAGGTACAAGTTCAGGGTAACTGATGGTCGATTTGGGCAGCTGGGAAGCTGTGTGTGCAAGTTCATAGTCTTCTGGTACCCAATTAAGCGGTGGCAAAGGCGTGGGGGCAAGTTCATACTCTTCTGGTACCTAATTGGGTGATAGCAATCTCATAGGTACAAGTTCAGGGTAACTGATGGTCGATTTGGGCAGCTATGAAGCTGTCGATGCAAGTTCATAGTCTTCTGGTACCCAATTGGGTGATAGCAGTCTCATAGGTACAAGTTCAGGGTAACTGATGGTCGATTTGGGCAGCTATGAAGCTGTCGGTGCAAGTTCATAGTCTTCTGGTACCCAATTGGGTGATAGCAGTCTCATAGGTGCAAGTTCAGGGTAACTGATGGTCGATTTGGGCAGCTGTGAAGCTGTTGGTGCAAGTTTCAAGTCAACTGATGCCCAATTGAGCAGTGGCAAAGGCGTGGGGGCAAGTTCATACTCCTCTGGTACCCAATTGAGTGATAGCAGTCTCATAGGTGCAAGTTCAGGGTAACTGATGGTCGATTTGGGCAGCTGTGAAGCTGTTGGTGCAAGTTTCAAGTCAACTGATGCCCAATTGAGCAGTGGCAAAGGCGTGGGGGCAAGTTCATACTCCTCTGGTACCCAATTGAGTGATAGCAGTCTCATAGGTGCAAGTTCAGGGTAACTGATGGTCGATTTGGGCAGCTGTGAAGCTGTCGGTGCAAGTTCATACTCTTCTGGTACCCAATTGGGTGATAGCAATCTCATAGGTACAAGTTCAGGGTAACTGATGGTCGATTTGGGCAGCTATGAAGCTGTCGGTGCAAGTTCATAGTCTTCTGATGCCCAATTGAGCAGTGGCAAAGGCGTGGGGGCAAGTTCATACTCCTCTGGTACCCAATTGGGTGATAGCAGTCTCATAGGTACAAGTTCAGGGTAACTGATGGTCGATTTGGGCAGCTATGAAGCTGTCGGTGCAAGTTCATAGTCTTCTGGTACCCAATTGGGTGATAGCAGTCTCATAGGTGCAGGTTCAGGGTAACTGATGGTCGATTTGGGCAGCTGTGAAGCTGTTGGGGCAAGTTTCAAGTCAACTGATGCCCAATTGAGCAGTGGCAAAGGCGTGGGGGCAAGTTCATACTCCTCTGGTACCCAATTGAGTGATAGCAGTCTCATAGGTGCAAGTTCAAGGTAACTGATGGTCGATTTGGGCAGCTGTGAAGCTGTTGGTGCAAGTTTCAAGTCAACTGATGCCCAATTGAGCAGTGGCAAAGGCGTGGGGGCAAGTTCATACTCCTCTGGTACCCAATTGAGTGATAGCAGTCTCATAGGTGCAAGTTCAAGGTAACTGATGGTCGATTTGGGCAGCTGTGAAGCTGTCGGTGCAAGTTCATACTCTTCTGGTACCCAATTGGGTGATAGCAATCTCATAGGTACAAGTTCAGGGTAACTGATGGTCGATTTGGGCAGCTGGGAAGCTGTGTGTGCAAGTTCATAGTCTTCTGGTACCCAATTAAGCGGTGGCAAAGGCGTGGGGGCAAGTTCATACTCTTCTGGTACCTAATTGGGTGATAGCAATCTCATAGGTACAAGTTCAGGGTAACTGATGGTCGATTTGGGCAGCTATGAAGCTGTCGATGCAAGTTCATAGTCTTCTGGTACCCAATTGGGTGATAGCAGTCTCATAGGTGCAAGTTCAGGGTAACTGATGGTCGATTTGGGCAGCTGTGAAGCTGTTGGTGCAAGTTTCAAGTCAACTGATGCCCAATTGAGCAGTGGCAAAGGCGTGGGGGCAAGTTCATACTCCTCTGGTACCCAATTGAGTGATAGCAGTCTCATAGGTGCAAGTTCAGGGTAACTGATGGTCGATTTGGGCAGCTGTGAAGCTGTCGGTGCAAGTTCATACTCTTCTGGTACCCAATTGGGTGATAGCAGTCTCATAGGTACAAGTTCAGGGTAACTGATGGTCGATTTGGGCAGCTGGGAAGCTGTGTGTGCAAGTTCATAGTCTTCTGGTACCCAATTAAGCGGTGGCAAAGGCGTGGGGGCAAGTTCATACTCTTCTGGTACCTAATTGGGTGATAGCAATCTCATAGGTACAAGTTCAGGGTAACTGATGGTCGATTTGGGCAGCTATGAAGCTGTCGATGCAAGTTCATAGTCTTCTGGTACCCAATTGGGTGATAGCAGTCTCATAGGTGCAAGTTCAGGGTAACTGATGGTCGATTTGGGCAGCTGTGAAGCTGTTGGTGCAAGTTTCAAGTCAACTGATGCCCAATTGAGCAGTGGCAAAGGCGTGGGGGCAAGTTCATACTCCTCTGGTACCCAATTGAGTGATAGCAGTCTCATAGGTGCAAGTTCAGGGTAACTGATGGTCGATTTGGGCAGCTGTGAAGCTGTCGGTGCAAGTTCATACTCTTCTGGTACCCAATTGGGTGATAGCAGTCTCATAGGTACAAGTTCAGGGTAACTGATGGTCGATTTGGGCAGCTGGGAAGCTGTGTGTGCAAGTTCATAGTCTTCTGGTACCCAATAAAGCGGTGGCAAAGGCGTGGGGGCAAGTTCATACTCTTCTGGTACCTAATTGGGTGATAGCAATCTCATAGGTACAAGTTCAGGGTAACTGATGGTCGGTTTGGGTAGCTGGGAAGCTGTGTGTGTAAGTTCATAGTCTTCTGGTACCCAATTAAGCGGTGGCAAAGGCGTGGGGGCAAGTTCATACTCTTCTGGTACCTAATTGGGTGATAGCAATCTCATAGGTACAAGTTCAGGGTAACTGATGGTCGATTTGGGCAGCTATGAAGCTGTCGATGCAAGTTCATAGTCTTCTGGTACCCAATTGGGTGATAGCAGTCTCATAGGTACAAGTTCAGGGTAACTGATGGTCGATTTGGGCAGCTATGAAGCTGTCGGTGCAAGTTCATAGTCTTCTGATGCCCAATTGAGCAGTGGCAAAGGCGTGGGGGCAAGTTCATACTCCTCTGGTACCCAATTGGGTGATAGCAGTCTCATAGGTACAAGTTCAGGGTAACTGATGGTCGATTTGGGCAGCTGGGAAGCTGTGTGTGCAAGTTCATAGTCTTCTGGTACCCAATTAAGCGGTGGCAAAGGCGTGGGGGCAAGTTCATACTCTTCTGGTACCTAATTGGGTGATAGCAATCTCATAGGTACAAGTTCAGGGTAACTGATGGTCGATTTGGGCAGCTATGAAGCTGTCGATGCAAGTTCATAGTCTTCTGGTACCCAATTGGGTGATAGCAGTCTCATAGGTGCAAGTTCAGGGTAACTGATGGTCGATTTGGGCAGCTGTGAAGCTGTTGGTGCAAGTTTCAAGTCAACTGATGCCCAATTGAGCAGTGGCAAAGGCGTGGGGGCAAGTTCATACTCCTCTGGTACCCAATTGAGTGATAGCAGTCTCATAGGTGCAAGTTCAGGGTAACTGATGGTCGATTTGGGCAGCTGTGAAGCTGTCGGTGCAAGTTCATACTCTTCTGGTACCCAATTGGGTGATAGCAGTCTCATAGGTACAAGTTCAGGGTAACTGATGGTCGATTTGGGCAGCTGGGAAGCTGTGTGTGCAAGTTCATAGTCTTCTGGTACCCAATTAAGCGGTGGCAAAGGCGTGGGGGCAAGTTCATACTCTTCTGGTACCTAATTGGGTGATAGCAATCTCATAGGTACAAGTTCAGGGTAACTGATGGTCGATTTGGGCAGCTATGAAGCTGTCGATGCAAGTTCATAGTCTTCTGGTACCCAATTGGGTGATAGCAGTCTCATAGGTGCAAGTTCAGGGTAACTGATGGTCGATTTGGGCAGCTGTGAAGCTGTTGGTGCAAGTTTCAAGTTAACTGATGCCCAATTGAGCAGTGGCAAAGGCGTGGGGGCAAGTTCATACTCCTCTGGTACCCAATTGAGTGATAGCAGTCTCATAGGTGCAAGTTCAGGGTAACTGATGGTCGATTTGGGCAGCTGTGAAGCTGTCGGTGCAAGTTCATACTCTTCTGGTACCCAATTGGGTGATAGCAGTCTCATAGGTACAAGTTCAGGGTAACTGATGGTCGATTTGGGCAGCTGGGAAGCTGTGTGTGCAAGTTCATAGTCTTCTGGTACCCAATAAAGCGGTGGCAAAGGCGTGGGGGCAAGTTCATACTCTTCTGGTACCTAATTGGGTGATAGCAATCTCATAGGTACAAGTTCAGGGTAACTGATGGTCGGTTTGGGTAGCTGGGAAGCTGTGTGTGTAAGTTCATAGTCTTCTGGTACCCAATTAAGCGGTGGCAAAGGCGTGGGGGCAAGTTCATACTCTTCTGGTACCTAATTGGGTGATAGCAATCTCATAGGTGCAAGTTCAGGGTAACTGATGGTCGATTTGGGCAGCTATGAAGCTGTCGGTGCAAGTTCATAGTCTTCTGGTACCCAATTAAGCGGTGGCAAAGGCGTGGGGGCAAGTTCATACTCTTCTGGTACCCAATTGGGTGATAGCAATCTCATAGGTACAAGTTCAGGGTAACTGATGGTCGATTTGGGCAGCTATGAAGCTGTCGGTGCAAGTTCATAGTCTTCTGGTACCCAATTAAGCGGTGGCAAAGGCGTGGGAGCAAGTTCATACTCTTCTGGTACCTAATTGGGTGATAGCAATCTCATAGGTACGAGTTCAGGGTAACTGATGGTCGATTTGGGCAGCTATGAAGCTGTCGGTGCAAGTTCATAGTCTTCTGGTACCCAATTGGGTGATAGCAGTCTCATAGGTGCAAGTTCAGGGTAACTGATGGTCGATTTGGGCAGCTGTGAAGCTGTCGGTGCAAGTTCATACTCTTCTGGTACCCAATTGGGTGATAGCAATCTTATAGGTACAAGTTCAGGGTAACTGATGGTCGATTTGGGCAGCTATAAAGCTGTCGGTGCAAGTTCATAGTCTTCTGGTACCCAATTAAGCGGTGGCAAAGGCGTGGGGGCAAGTTCATACTCTTCTGGTACCTAATTGGGTGATAGCAATCTCATAGGTACAAGTTCAGGGTAACTGATGGTCGATTTGGGCAGCTGTGAAGCTGTCGGTGCAAGTCTATAGTCTTCTGGTACCCAATTGGGTGATAGCAATCTCATAGGTACAAGTTCAGGGTAACTGATGGTCGATTTGGGCAGCTGGGAAGCTGTGTGTGCAGGTTCATAGTCTTCTGGTACCCAATTAAGCGGTGGCAAAGGCGTGGGGGCAAGTTCATACTCTTCTGGTACCTAATTGGGTGATAGCAGTCTCATAGGTGCAAGTTCAGAGTAACTGATAGTAGATTTGGGCAGCTGTGAAGCTGTCGGTGCAAGTCTATAGTCTTCCGGTACCCAATTGGGTGATAGCAATCTCATCGGTGCAAGTTCAGGGTAACTGATGGCCGATTTGGGCAGCTGTGAAGCTGTTGGTGCAAGTTCATACTCCTCTGGTACCCAATTGGGTGATAGCAGTCTCATAGGTGCAAGTTCAGGGTAACTGATGGTCGATTTGGGCAGCTGTGAAGCTGTTGGTGCAAGTTTCAAGTCAACTGATGCCCAATTGAGCAGTGGCAAAGGCGTGGGGGCAAGTTCATACTCCTCTGGTACCCAATTGGGTGATAGCAATCTTATAGGTACAAGTTTAGGGTAACTGATGGTCGATTTGGGCAGCTATGAAGCTGTCGGTGCAAGTTCACAATCCTCTGGTACCCAATTGGGTGATAGCAGTCTCATAGGTACAAGTTCAGGGTAACTGATGGTCGATTTGGGCAGCTATGAAGCTGTCGGTGCAAGTTCATAGTCTTCTGGTACCCAATTGGGTGATAGCAATCTCATAGGTACAAGTTCAGGGTAACTGATGGTCGATTTGGGTAGCTATGAAGCTGTCGGTGCAAGTTCATAGTCTTCTGGTACCCAATTAAGCGGTGGCAAAGGCGTGGGGGCAAGTTCATACTCTTCTGGTACCCAATTGGGTGATAGCAGTCTCATAGGTGCAAGTTCAGGGTAACTGATGGTCGATTTGGGCAGCTGTGAAGCTGTTGGTGCAAGTTTCAAGTCAACTGATGCCCAATTGAGCAGTGGCAAAGGCGCGGGGGCAAGTTCATACTCCTCTGGTACCCAATTGGGTGATAGCAATCTCATAGGTACAAGTTGAGGGTAACTGATGGTCGATTTGGGCAGCTGTGAAGCTGTTGGTGCAAGTTTCAAGTCAACTGATGCCCAATTGAGCAGTGGCAAAGGCGTGGGGGCAAGTTCATACTCTTCTGGTACCCAATTGGGTGATAGCAGTCTCATAGGTACAAGTTCAGGGTAACTGATGGTTGATTTGGGCAGCTGTGAAGCTGTCGGTGCAAGTTTCAAGTCAACTGATGCCCAATTGAGCAGTGGCAAAGGCGTGGGGGCAAGTTCATACTCCTCTGGTACCCAATTGGGTGATAGCAGTCTCATAGGTGCAAGTTCAGGGTAACTGATGGTCGATTTGGGCAGCTGTGAAGCTGTCGGTGCAAGTTCATACTCTTCTGGTACCCAATTGGGTGATAGCAATCTCATAGGTACAAGTTCAGGGTAACTGATGGTCGATTGGGCAGCTATGAAGCTGTCGGTGCAAGTTCATAGTCTTCTGGTACCCAATTAAGCGGTGGCAAAGGCGTGGGGGCAAGTTCATACTCTTCTGGTACCTAATTGGGTGATAGCAATCTCATAGGTACAAGTTCAGGGTAACTGATGGTCGATTTGGGCAGCTGTGAAGCTGTCGGTGCAAGTCTATAGTCTTCCGGTACCCAATTGGGTGATAGCAATCTCATAGGTACAAGTTCAGGGTAACTGATGGTCGATTTGGGCAGCTGGGAAGCTGTGTGTGCAGGTTCATAGTCTTCTGGTACCCAATTAAGCGGTGGCAAAGGCGTGGTGGCAAGTTCATACTCTTCTGGTACCTAATTGGGTGATAGCAATCTCATAGGTACAAGTTCAGGGTAACTGATGGTCGGTTTGGGCAGCTGGGAAGCTGTGTGTGCAAGTTCATAGTCTTCTGGTACCCAATTAAGCGGTGGCAAAGGCGTGGGGGCAAGTTCATACTCTTCTGGTGCCTAATTGGGTGATAGCAATCTCATAGGTGCAAGTTTAGGGTAACTGATGGTCGATTTGGGCAGCTATGAAGCTGTCGGTGCAAGTTCATAGTCTTCTGGTACCCAATTAAGTGGTGGCAAAGGCGTGGGGGCAAGTTCATACTCCTCTGGTACCCAATTGGGTGATAGCAGTCTCATAGGTACAAGTTCAGGGTAACTGATGGTCGATTTGGGCAGCTATGAAGCTGTCGGTGCAAGTTCATAGTTTTCTGATGCCCAATTGAGCAGTGGCAAAGGCGTGGGGCAAGTTCATACTCCTCTGGTACCCAATTGAGTGATAGCAGTCTCATAGGTGCAAGTTCAGGGTAACTGATGGTCGATTTGGGCAGCTGTGAAGCTGTCGGTGCAAGTTCATACTCCTCTGGTACCCAATTGGGTGATAGCAGTCTCATAGGTGCAAGTTCAGGGTAACTGATGGTCGATTTGGGCAGCTGTGAAGCTGTCGGTGCAAGTTCATACTCCTCTGGTACCCAATTGGGTGATAGCAATCTCATAGGTACAAGTTGAGGGTAACTGATGGTCGATTTGGGCAGCTGTGAAGCTGTCGGTGCAAGTTCATACTCTTCTGGTACCCAATTGGGTGATATCAATCTCATAGGTACAAGTTCAGGGTAACTGATGGTTGATTTGGGCAGCTGTGAAGCTGTCGGTGCAAGTTCATAGCCTTCTGGTACCCAATTAAGCAGTGGCAAAGGCGTGGGGGCAAGTTCATACTCTTCTGGTACCCAATTGGGTGATAGCAGTCTCATAGGTACAAGTTCAGGGTAACTGATGGTTGATTTGGGCAGCTGTGAAGCTGTCGGTGCAAGTTTCAAGTCAACTGATGCCCAATTGAGCAGTGGCAAAGGCGTGGGGGCAAGTTCATACTCCTCTGGTACCCAATTGGGTGATAGCAGTCTCATAGGTGCAAGTTCAGGGTAACTGATGGTCGATTTGGGCAGCTGTGAAGCTGTCGGTGCAAGTTCATACTCTTCTGGTACCCAATTGGGTGATAGCAATCTCATAGGTACAAGTTCAGGGTAACTGATGGTCGATTGGGCAGCTATGAAGCTGTCGGTGCAAGTTCATAGTCTTCTGGTACCCAATTAAGCGGTGGCAAAGGCGTGGGGGCAAGTTCATACTCTTCTGGTACCTAATTGGGTGATAGCAATCTCATAGGTACAAGTTCAGGGTAACTGATGGTCGATTTGGGCAGCTGTGAAGCTGTCGGTGCAAGTCTATAGTCTTCCGGTACCCAATTGGGTGATAGCAATCTCATAGGTACAAGTTCAGGGTAACTGATGGTCGATTTGGGCAGCTGGGAAGCTGTGTGTGCAGGTTCATAGTCTTCTGGTACCCAATTAAGCGGTGGCAAAGGCGTGGGGGCAAGTTCATACTCTTCTGGTACCTAATTGGGTGATAGCAATCTCATAGGTACAAGTTCAGGGTAACTGATGGTTGATTTGGGCAGCTGTGAAGCTGTCGGTGCAAGTTCATAGCCTTCTGGTACCCAATTAAGCAGTGGCAAAGGCGTGGGGGCAAGTTCATACTCTTCTGGTACCCAATTGGGTGATAGCAGTCTCATAGGTACAAGTTCAGGGTAACTGATGGTTGATTTGGGCAGCTGTGAAGCTGTCGGTGCAAGTTTCAAGTCAACTGATGCCCAATTGAGCAGTGGCAAAGGCGTGGGGGCAAGTTCATACTCCTCTGGTACCCAATTGGGTGATAGCAGTCTCATAGGTGCAAGTTCAGGGTAACTGATGGTCGATTTGGGCAGCTGTGAAGCTGTCGGTGCAAGTTCATACTCTTCTGGTACCCAATTGGGTGATAGCAATCTCATAGGTACAAGTTCAGGGTAACTGATGGTCGATTGGGCAGCTATGAAGCTGTCGGTGCAAGTTCATAGTCTTCTGGTACCCAATTAAGCGGTGGCAAAGGCGTGGGGGCAAGTTCATACTCTTCTGGTACCTAATTGGGTGATAGCAATCTCATAGGTACAAGTTCAGGGTAACTGATGGTCGATTTGGGCAGCTGTGAAGCTGTCGGTGCAAGTCTATAGTCTTCCGGTACCCAATTGGGTGATAGCAATCTCATAGGTACAAGTTCAGGGTAACTGATGGTCGATTTGGGCAGCTGGGAAGCTGTGTGTGCAGGTTCATAGTCTTCTGGTACCCAATTAAGCGGTGGCAAAGGCGTGGTGGCAAGTTCATACTCTTCTGGTACCTAATTGGGTGATAGCAATCTCATAGGTACAAGTTCAGGGTAACTGATGGTCGGTTTGGGCAGCTGGGAAGCTGTGTGTGCAAGTTCATAGTCTTCTGGTACCCAATTAAGCGGTGGCAAAGGCGTGGGGGCAAGTTCATACTCTTCTGGTGCCTAATTGGGTGATAGCAATCTCATAGGTGCAAGTTTAGGGTAACTGATGGTCGATTTGGGCAGCTATGAAGCTGTCGGTGCAAGTTCATAGTCTTCTGGTACCCAATTAAGTGGTGGCAAAGGCGTGGGGGCAAGTTCATACTCCTCTGGTACCCAATTGGGTGATAGCAGTCTCATAGGTGCAAGTTCAGGGTAACTGATGGTCGATTTGGGCAGCTGTGAAGCTGTTGGTGCAAGTTTCAAGTCAACTGATGCCCAATTGAGCAGTGGCAAAGGCGTGGGGGCAAGTTCATACTCCTCTGGTACCCAATTGGGCGATAGCAATCTCATAGGTACAAGTTTTGGGTAACTGATGGTCGATTTGGGCAGCTATGAAGCTGTCGGTGCAAGTTCACAATCCTCTGGTACCCAATTGGGTGATAGCAGTCTCATAGGTACAAGTTCAGGGTAACTGATGGTCGATTTGGGCAGCTATGAAGCTGTCGGTGCAAGTTCATAGTTTTCTGGTACCCAATTGGGTGATAGCAATCTCATAGGTACAAGTTCAGGGTAACTGATGGTCGATTTGGGCAGCTATGAAGCTGTCGGTGCAAGTTCATAGTCTTCTGGTACCCAATTAAGTGGTGGCAAAGGCGTGGGGGCAAGTTCATACTCCTCTGGTACCCAATTGGGTGATAGCAGTCTCATAGGTGCAAGTTCAGGGTAACTGATGGTCGATTTGGGCAGCTGTGAAGCTGTTGGTGCAAGTTTCAAGTCAACTGATGCTCAATTGAGCAGTGGCAAAGGCGTGGGGGCAAGTTCATACTCCTCTGGTACCCAATTGGGTGATAGCAATCTCATAGGTACAAGTTGAGGGTAACTGATGGTCGATTTGGGCAGCTGTGAAGCTGTCGGTGCAAGTTCATACTCTTCTGGTACCCAATTGGGTGATATCAATCTCATAGGTACAAGTTCAGGGTAACTGATGGTTGATTTGGGCAGCTGTGAAGCTGTCGGTGCAAGTTTCAAGTCAACTGATGCCCAATTGAGCAGTGGCAAAGGCGTGGGGGCAAGTTCATACTCCTCTGGTACCCAATTGGGTGATAGCAGTCTCATAGGTGCAAGTTCAGGGTAACTGATGGTCGATTTGGGCAGCTGTGAAGCTGTCGGTGCAAGTTCATACTCTTCTGGTACCCAATTGGGTGATAGCAATCTCATAGGTACAAGTTCAGGGTAACTGATGGTCGATTTGGGCAGCTATGAAGCTGTCGGTGCAAGTTCATAGTCTTCTGGTACCCAATTAAGTGGTGGCAAAGGCGTGGGGGCAAGTTCATACTCCTCTGGTACCCAATTGGGTGATAGCAGTCTCATAGGTGCAAGTTCAGGGTAACTGATGGTCGATTTGGGCAGCTGTGAAGCTGTTGGTGCAAGTTTCAAGTCAACTGATGCTCAATTGAGCAGTGGCAAAGGCGTGGGGGCAAGTTCATACTCCTCTGGTACCCAATTGGGTGATAGCAATCTCATAGGTACAAGTTGAGGGTAACTGATGGTCGATTTGGGCAGCTGTGAAGCTGTCGGTGCAAGTTCATACTCTTCTGGTACCCAATTGGGTGATATCAATCTCATAGGTACAAGTTCAGGGTAACTGATGGTTGATTTGGGCAGCTGTGAAGCTGTCGGTGCAAGTTTCAAGTCAACTGATGCCCAATTGAGCAGTGGCAAAGGCGTGGGGGCAAGTTCATACTCCTCTGGTACCCAATTGGGTGATAGCAGTCTCATAGGTGCAAGTTCAGGGTAACTGATGGTCGATTTGGGCAGCTGTGAAGCTGTCGGTGCAAGTTCATACTCTTCTGGTACCCAATTGGGTGATAGCAATCTCATAGGTACAAGTTCAGGGTAACTGATGGTCGATTTGGGCAGCTATGAAGCTGTCGGTGCAAGTTCATAGTCTTCTGGTACCCAATTAAGCGGTGGCAAAGGCGTGGGGGCAAGTTCATACTCTTCTGGTACCTAATTGGGTGATAGCAATCTCATAGGTACAAGTTCAGGGTAACTGATGGTCGATTTGGGCAGCTGTGAAGCTGTCGGTGCAAGTCTATAGTCTTCCGGTACCCAATTGGGTGATAGCAATCTCATAGGTACAAGTTCAGGGTAACTGATGGTCGATTTGGGCAGCTATGAAGCTGTCGGTGCAAGTTCATAGTCTTCTGGTACCCAATTAAGTGGTGGCAAAGGCGTGGGGGCAAGTTCATACTCCTCTGGTACCCAATTGGGTGATAGCAGTCTCATAGGTGCAAGTTCAGGGTAACTGATGGTCGATTTGGGCAGCTGTGAAGCTGTCGGTGCAAGTTCATACTCTTCTGGTACCCAATTGGGTGATAGCAATCTCATAGGTACAAGTTCAGGGTAACTGATGGTCGATTGGGCAGCTATGAAGCTGTCGGTGCAAGTTCATAGTCTTCTGGTACCCAATTAAGCGGTGGCAAAGGCGTGGGGGCAAGTTCATACTCTTCTGGTACCTAATTGGGTGATAGCAATCTCATAGGTACAAGTTCAGGGTAACTGATGGTCGATTTGGGCAGCTGTGAAGCTGTCGGTGCAAGTCTATAGTCTTCCGGTACCCAATTGGGTGATAGCAATCTCATAGGTACAAGTTCAGGGTAACTGATGGTCGATTTGGGCAGCTGGGAAGCTGTGTGTGCAGGTTCATAGTCTTCTGGTACCCAATTAAGCGGTGGCAAAGGCGTGGTGGCAAGTTCATACTCTTCTGGTACCTAATTGGGTGATAGCAATCTCATAGGTACAAGTTCAGGGTAACTGATGGTCGGTTTGGGCAGCTGGGAAGCTGTGTGTGCAAGTTCATAGTCTTCTGGTACCCAATTAAGCGGTGGCAAAGGCGTGGGGGCAAGTTCATACTCTTCTGGTGCCTAATTGGGTGATAGCAATCTCATAGGTGCAAGTTTAGGGTAACTGATGGTCGATTTGGGCAGCTATGAAGCTGTCGGTGCAAGTTCATAGTCTTCTGGTACCCAATTAAGTGGTGGCAAAGGCGTGGGGGCAAGTTCATACTCCTCTGGTACCCAATTGGGTGATAGCAGTCTCATAGGTGCAAGTTCAGGGTAACTGATGGTCGATTTGGGCAGCTGTGAAGCTGTTGGTGCAAGTTTCAAGTCAACTGATGCCCAATTGAGCAGTGGCAAAGGCGTGGGGGCAAGTTCATACTCCTCTGGTACCCAATTGGGCGATAGCAATCTCATAGGTACAAGTTTTGGGTAACTGATGGTCGATTTGGGCAGCTATGAAGCTGTCGGTGCAAGTTCACAATCCTCTGGTACCCAATTGGGTGATAGCAGTCTCATAGGTACAAGTTCAGGGTAACTGATGGTCGATTTGGGCAGCTATGAAGCTGTCGGTGCAAGTTCATAGTTTTCTGGTACCCAATTGGGTGATAGCAATCTCATAGGTACAAGTTCAGGGTAACTGATGGTCGATTTGGGCAGCTATGAAGCTGTCGGTGCAAGTTCATAGTCTTCTGGTACCCAATTAAGTGGTGGCAAAGGCGTGGGGGCAAGTTCATACTCCTCTGGTACCCAATTGGGTGATAGCAGTCTCATAGGTGCAAGTTCAGGGTAACTGATGGTCGATTTGGGCAGCTGTGAAGCTGTTGGTGCAAGTTTCAAGTCAACTGATGCTCAATTGAGCAGTGGCAAAGGCGTGGGGGCAAGTTCATACTCCTCTGGTACCCAATTGGGTGATAGCAATCTCATAGGTACAAGTTGAGGGTAACTGATGGTCGATTTGGGCAGCTGTGAAGCTGTCGGTGCAAGTTCATACTCTTCTGGTACCCAATTGGGTGATATCAATCTCATAGGTACAAGTTCAGGGTAACTGATGGTTGATTTGGGCAGCTGTGAAGCTGTCGGTGCAAGTTTCAAGTCAACTGATGCCCAATTGAGCAGTGGCAAAGGCGTGGGGGCAAGTTCATACTCCTCTGGTACCCAATTGGGTGATAGCAGTCTCATAGGTGCAAGTTCAGGGTAACTGATGGTCGATTTGGGCAGCTGTGAAGCTGTCGGTGCAAGTTCATACTCTTCTGGTACCCAATTGGGTGATAGCAATCTCATAGGTACAAGTTCAGGGTAACTGATGGTCGATTTGGGCAGCTATGAAGCTGTCGGTGCAAGTTCATAGTCTTCTGGTACCCAATTAAGCGGTGGCAAAGGCGTGGGGGCAAGTTCATACTCTTCTGGTACCTAATTGGGTGATAGCAATCTCATAGGTACAAGTTCAGGGTAACTGATGGTCGATTTGGGCAGCTGTGAAGCTGTCGGTGCAAGTCTATAGTCTTCCGGTACCCAATTGGGTGATAGCAATCTCATAGGTACAAGTTCAGGGTAACTGATGGTCGATTTGGGCAGCTATGAAGCTGTCGGTGCAAGTTCATAGTCTTCTGGTACCCAATTAAGTGGTGGCAAAGGCGTGGGGGCAAGTTCATACTCCTCTGGTACCCAATTGGGTGATAGCAGTCTCATAGGTGCAAGTTCAGGGTAACTGATGGTCGATTTGGGCAGCTGTGAAGCTGTTGGTGCAAGTTTCAAGTCAACTGATGCCCAATTGAGCAGTGGCAAAGGCGTGGGGGCAAGTTCATACTCCTCTGGTACCCAATTGGGCGATAGCAATCTCATAGGTACAAGTTTTGGGTAACTGATGGTCGATTTGGGCAGCTATGAAGCTGTCGGTGCAAGTTCACAATCCTCTGGTACCCAATTGGGTGATAGCAGTCTCATAGGTACAAGTTCAGGGTAACTGATGGTCGATTTGGGCAGCTATGAAGCTGTCGGTGCAAGTTCATAGTTTTCTGGTACCCAATTGGGTGATAGCAATCTCATAGGTACAAGTTCAGGGTAACTGATGGTCGATTTGGGCAGCTATGAAGCTGTCGGTGCAAGTTCATAGTCTTCTGGTACCCAATTAAGTGGTGGCAAAGGCGTGGGGGCAAGTTCATACTCCTCTGGTACCCAATTGGGTGATAGCAGTCTCATAGGTGCAAGTTCAGGGTAACTGATGGTCGATTTGGGCAGCTGTGAAGCTGTTGGTGCAAGTTTCAAGTCAACTGATGCTCAATTGAGCAGTGGCAAAGGCGTGGGGGCAAGTTCATACTCCTCTGGTACCCAATTGGGTGATAGCAATCTCATAGGTACAAGTTGAGGGTAACTGATGGTCGATTTGGGCAGCTGTGAAGCTGTCGGTGCAAGTTCATACTCTTCTGGTACCCAATTGGGTGATATCAATCTCATAGGTACAAGTTCAGGGTAACTGATGGTTGATTTGGGCAGCTGTGAAGCTGTCGGTGCAAGTTTCAAGTCAACTGATGCCCAATTGAGCAGTGGCAAAGGCGTGGGGGCAAGTTCATACTCCTCTGGTACCCAATTGGGTGATAGCAGTCTCATAGGTGCAAGTTCAGGGTAACTGATGGTCGATTTGGGCAGCTGTGAAGCTGTCGGTGCAAGTTCATACTCTTCTGGTACCCAATTGGGTGATAGCAATCTCATAGGTACAAGTTCAGGGTAACTGATGGTCGATTTGGGCAGCTATGAAGCTGTCGGTGCAAGTTCATAGTCTTCTGGTACCCAATTAAGCGGTGGCAAAGGCGTGGGGGCAAGTTCATACTCTTCTGGTACCTAATTGGGTGATAGCAATCTCATAGGTACAAGTTCAGGGTAACTGATGGTCGATTTGGGCAGCTGTGAAGCTGTCGGTGCAAGTCTATAGTCTTCCGGTACCCAATTGGGTGATAGCAATCTCATAGGTACAAGTTCAGGGTAACTGATGGTCGATTTGGGCAGCTATGAAGCTGTCGGTGCAAGTTCATAGTCTTCTGATGCCCAATTGAGCAGTGGCAAAGGCGTGGGGGCAAGTTCATACTCCTCTGGTACCCAATTGAGTGATAGCAGTCTCATAGGTGCAAGTTCAGGGTAACTGATGGTCGATTTGGGCAGCTGTGAAGCTGTCGGTGCAAGTTCATACTCTTCTGGTACCCAATTGGGTGATAGCAATCTCATAGGTACAAGTTCAGGGTAACTGATGGTCGATTTGGGCAGCTGTGAAGCTGTCGGTGCAAGTCTATAGTCTTCCGGTACCCAATTGGGTGATAGCAATCTCATAGGTACAAGTTCAGGGTAACTGATGGTCGATTTGGGCAGCTATGAAGCTGTCGGTGCAAGTTCATAGTCTTCTGATGCCCAATTGAGCAGTGGCAAAGGCGTGGGGGCAAGTTCATACTCCTCTGGTACCCAATTGGGTGATAGCAGTCTCATAGGTGCAAGTTCAGGGTAACTGATGGTCGATTTGGGCAGCTGTGAAGCTGTCGGTGCAAGTTCATACTCTTCTGGTACCCAATTGGGTGATAGCAATCTCATAGGTACAAGTTCAGGGTAACTGATGGTCGATTTGGGCAGCTATAAAGCTGTCGGTGCAAGTTCATAGTCTTCTGGTACCCAATTAAGCGGTGGCAAAGGCGTGGGGGCAAGTTCATACTCTTCTGGTACCTAATTGGGTGATAGCAATCTCATAGGTACAAGTTCAGGGTAACTGATGGTCGATTTGGGCAGCTGTGAAGCTGTCGGTGCAAGTCTATAGTCTTCCGGTACCCAATTGGGTGATAGCAATCTCATAGGTACAAGTTCAGGGTAACTGATGGTCGATTTGGGCAGCTGGGAAGCTGTGTGTGCAGGTTCATAGTCTTCTGGTACCCAATTAAGCGGTGGCAAAGGCGTGGGGGCAAGTTCATACTCTTCTGGTACCTAATTGGGTGATAGCAGTCTCATAGGTGCAAGTTCAGAGTAACTGATAGTAGATTTGGGCAGCTGTGAAGCTGTCGGTGCAAGTCTATAGTCTTCCGGTACCCAATTGGGTGATAGCAATCTCATCGGTGCAAGTTCAGGGTAACTGATGGCCGATTTGGGCAGCTGTGAAGCTGTTGGTGCAAGTTCATACTCCTCTGGTACCCAATTGGGTGATAGCAGTCTCATAGGTGCAAGTTCAGGGTAACTGATGGTCGATTTGGGCAGCTGTGAAGCTGTTGGTGCAAGTTTCAAGTCAACTGATGCCCAATTGAGCAGTGGCAAAGGCGTGGGGGCAAGTTCATACTCCTCTGGTACCCAATTGGGTGATAGCAATCTTATAGGTACAAGTTTAGGGTAACTGATGGTCGATTTGGGCAGCTATGAAGCTGTCGGTGCAAGTTCACAATCCTCTGGTACCCAATTGGGTGATAGCAGTCTCATAGGTACAAGTTCAGGGTAACTGATGGTCGATTTGGGCAGCTATGAAGCTGTCGGTGCAAGTTCATAGTCTTCTGGTACCCAATTGGGTGATAGCAATCTCATAGGTACAAGTTCAGGGTAACTGATGGTCGATTTGGGCAGCTATGAAGCTGTCGGTGCAAGTTCATAGTCTTCTGGTACCCAATTAAGCGGTGGCAAAGGCGTGGGGGCAAGTTCATACTCTTCTGGTACCTAATTGGGTGATAGCAATCTCATAGGTACAAGTTCAGGGTAACTGATGGTCGATTTGGGCAGCTGTGAAGCTGTCAGTGCAAGTCTATAGTCTTCCGGTACCCAATTGGGTGATAGCAATCTCATAGGTACAAGTTCAGGGTAACTGATGGTCGATTTGGGCAGCTGGGAAGCTGTGTGTGCAGGTTCATAGTCTTCTGGTACCCAATTAAGCGGTGGCAAAGGCGTGGGGGCAAGTTCATACTCTTCTGGTACCTAATTGGGTGATAGCAGTCTCATAGGTGCAAGTTCAGAGTAACTGATAGTAGATTTGGGCAGCTGTGAAGCTGTCGGTGCAAGTCTATAGTCTTCCGGTACCCAATTGGGTGATAGCAATCTCATCGGTGCAAGTTCAGGGTAACTGATGGCCGATTTGGGCAGCTGTAAAGCTGTTGGTGCAAGTTCATACTCCTCTGGTACCCAATTGGGTGATAGCAGTCTCATAGGTGCAAGTTCAGGGTAACTGATGGTCGATTTGGGCAGCTGTGAAGCTGTTGGTGCAAGTTTCAAGTCAACTGATGCCCAATTGAGCAGTGGCAAAGGCGTGGGGGCAAGTTCATACTCCTCTGGTACCCAATTGGGTGATAGCAATCTTATAGGTACAAGTTTAGGGTAACTGATGGTCGATTTGGGCAGCTATGAAGCTGTTGGTGCAAGTTCATAGCCTTCTGGTACCCAATTAAGTGGTGGCAAAGGCATGGGGGCAAGTTCATACTCCTCTGGTACCCAATTGGGTGATAGCAGTCTCATAGGTGCAAGTTCAGGGTAACTGATGGTCGATTTGGGCAGCTGTGAAGCTGTTGGTGCAAGTTTCTAGTCAACTGATGCCCAATTGAGCAGTGGCAAAGGCGTGGGGGCAAGTTCATACTCCTCTGGTACCCAATTGAGTGATAGCAGTCTCATAGGTACAAGTTCAGGGTAACTGATGGTCGATTTGGGCAGCTGTGAAGCTGTCGGTGCAAGTCTATAGTCTTTCGGTACCCAATTGGGTGATAGCAATCTCATAGGTACAAGTTCAGGGTAACTGATGGTTGATTTGGGCAGCTGTGAAGCTGTCGTTGCAAGTTCATAGCCTTCTGGTACCCAATTAAGCAGTGGCAAAGGCGTGGGGGCAAGTTCATACTCTTCTGGTACCCAATTGGGTGATAGCAGTCTCATAGGTACAAGTTCAGGGTAACTGATGGTTGATTTGGGCAGCTGTGAAGCTGTCGGTGCAAGTTTCAAGTCAACTGATGCCCAATTGAGCAGTGGCAAAGGCGTGGGGGCAAGTTCATACTCCTCTGGTACCCAATTGGGTGATAGCAGTCTCATAGGTGCAAGTTCAGGGTAACTGATGGTCGATTTGGGCAGCTGTGAAGCTGTCGGTGCAAGTTCATACTCTTCTGGTACCCAATTGGGTGATAGCAATCTCATAGGTACAAGTTCAGGGTAACTGATGGTCGATTTGGGCAGCTATGAAGCTGTCGGTGCAAGTTCATAGTCTTCTGGTACCCAATTAAGCAGTGGCAAAGGCGTGGGGGCAAGTTCATACTCTTCTGGTACCCAATTGGGTGATAGCAGTCTCATAGGTACAAGTTCAGGGTAACTGATGGTCGATTTGGGCAGCTGGGAAGCTGTGTGTGCAGGTTCATAGTCTTCTGGTACCCAATTAAGCGGTGGCAAAGGCGTGGGGGCAAGTTCATACTCCTCTGGTACCCAATTGGGTGATAGCAGTCTCATAGGTACAAGTTCAGGGTAACTGATGGTCGATTTGGGCAGCTGTGAAGCTGTCGGTGCAAGTCTATAGTCTTCCGGTACCCAATTGGGTGATAGCAATCTCATAGGTACAAGTTCAGGGTAACTGATGGTCGATTTGGGCAGCTGGGAAGCTGTGTGTGCAGGTTCATAGTCTTCTGGTACCCAATTAAGCGGTGGCAAAGGCGTGGGGGCAAGTTCATACTCTTCTGGTACCTAATTGGGTGATAGCAGTCTCATAGGTGCAAGTTCAGAGTAACTGATAGTAGATTTGGGCAGCTGTGAAGCTGTCGGTGCAAGTCTATAGTCTTCCGGTACCCAATTGGGTGATAGCAATCTCATCGGTGCAAGTTCAGGGTAACTGATGGCCGATTTGGGCAGCTGTGAAGCTGTTGGTGCAAGTTCATACTCCTCTGGTACCCAATTGGGTGATAGCAGTCTCATAGGTGCAAGTTCAGGGTAACTGATGGTCGATTTGGGCAGCTGTGAAGCTGTTGGTGCAAGTTTCAAGTCAACTGATGCCCAATTGAGCAGTGGCAAAGGCGTGGGGGCAAGTTCATACTCCTCTGGTACCCAATTGGGTGATAGCAATCTTATAGGTACAAGTTTAGGGTAACTGATGGTCGATTTGGGCAGCTATGAAGCTGTTGATGCAAGTTCATAGCCTTCTGGTACCCAATTAAGTGGTGGCAAAGGCATGGGGGCAAGTTCATACTCCTCTGGTACCCAATTGGGTGATAGCAGTCTCATAGGTGCAAGTTCAGGGTAACTGATGGTCGATTTGGGCAGCTGTGAAGCTGTTGGTGCAAGTTTCAAGTCAACTGATGCCCAATTGAGCAGTGGCAAAGGCGTGGGGGCAAGTTCATACTCCTCTGGTACCCAATTGAGTGATAGCAGTCTCATAGGTACAAGTTCAGGGTAACTGATGGTCGATTTGGGCAGCTGTGAAGCTGTCGGTGCAAGTCTATAGTCTTTCGGTACCCAATTGGGTGATAGCAATCTCATAGGTACAAGTTCAGGGTAACTGATGGTTGATTTGGGCAGCTGTGAAGCTGTCGTTGCAAGTTCATAGCCTTCTGGTACCCAATTAAGCAGTGGCAAAGGCGTGGGGGCAAGTTCATACTCTTCTGGTACCCAATTGGGTGATAGCAGTCTCATAGGTACAAGTTCAGGGTAACTGATGGTTGATTTGGGCAGCTGTGAAGCTGTCGGTGCAAGTTTCAAGTCAACTGATGCCCAATTGAGCAGTGGCAAAGGCGTGGGGGCAAGTTCATACTCCTCTGGTACCCAATTGGGTGATAGCAGTCTCATAGGTGCAAGTTCAGGGTAACTGATGGTCGATTTGGGCAGCTGTGAAGCTGTAGGTGCAAGTTCATACTCTTCTGGTACCCAATTGGGTGATAGCAATCTCATAGGTACAAGTTCAGGGTAACTGATGGTCGATTTGGGCAGCTATGAAGCTGTCGGTGCAAGTTCATAGTCTTCTGGTACCCAATTAAGCAGTGGCAAAGGCGTGGGGGCAAGTTCATACTCTTCTGGTACCCAATTGGGTGATAGCAGTCTCATAGGTACAAGTTCAGGGTAACTGATGGTCGATTTGGGCAGCTGGGAAGCTGTGTGTGCAGGTTCATAGTCTTCTGGTACCCAATTAAGCGGTGGCAAAGGCGTGGGGGCAAGTTCATACTCCTCTGGTACCCAATTGGGTGATAGCAGTCTCATAGGTGCAAGTTCAGAGTAACTGATAGTAGATTTGGGCAGCTGTGAAGCTGTCGGTGCAAGTCTATAGTCTTCCGGTACCCAATTGGGTGATAGCAATCTCATAGGTACAAGTTTTGGGTAACTGATGGTCGATTTGGGCAGCTATGAAGCTGTCGGTGCAAGTTCACAATCCTCTGGTACCCAATTGGGTGATAGCAGTCTCATAGGTACAAGTTCAGGGTAACTGATGGTCGATTTGGGCAGCTATGAAGCTGTCGGTGCAAGTTTCAAGTCAACTGATGCCCAATTGAGCAGTGGCAAAGGCGTGGGGGCAAGTTCATACTCCTCTGGTACCCAACTGGGTGATACCAGTCTCATAGGTGCAAGTTCAGGGTAACTGATGGTCGATTTGGGCAGCTATGAAGCTGTCGGTGCAAGTTCATAGTCTTCTGGTACCCAATTAAGCGGTGGCAAAGGCGTGGGGGCAAGTTCATACTCTTCTGGTACCTAATTGGGTGATAGCAATCTCATAGGTACAAGTTCAGGGTAACTGATGGTCGATTTGGGCAGCTGGGAAGCTGTGTGTGCAAGTTCATAGTCTTCTGGTACCCAATTAAGCGGTGGCAAAGGCGTGGGGGCAAGTTCATACTCTTCTGGTACCTAATTGGGTGATAGCAATCTCATAGGTGCAAGTTCAGGGTAACTGATGGTCGATTTGGGCAGCTATGAAGCTGTCGGTGCAAGTTCATAGTCTTCTGGTACCCAATTAAGTGGTGGCAAAGGCGTCGGGGCAAGTTCATACTCCTCTGGTACCCAATTGGGTGATAGCAGTCTCATAGGTGCAAGTTCAGGGTAACTGATGGTCGATTTGGGCAGCTGTGAAGCTGTTGGTGCAAGTTTCAAGTCAACTGATGCCCAATTGAGCAGTGGCAAAGGCCTGGGGGCAAGTTCATACTCCTCTGGTACCCAATTGGGTGATAGCAATCTCATAGGTACAAGTTGAGGGTAACTGATGGTCGATTTGGGCAGCTGTGAAGCTGTCGGTGCAAGTTCATACTCTTCTGGTACCCAATTGGGTGATATCAATCTCATAGGTACAAGTTCAGGGTAACTGATGGTTGATTTGGGCAGCTGTGAAGCTGTCGGTGCAAGTTCATAGCCTTCTGGTACCCAATTAAGCAGTGGCAAAGGCGTGGGGGCAAGTTCATACTCTTCTGGTACCCAATTGGGTGATAGCAGTGTCATAGGTACAAGTTCAGGGTAACTGATGGTTGATTTGGGCAGCTGTGAAGCTGTCGGTGCAAGTTTCAAGTCAACTGATGCCCAATTGAGCAGTGGCAAAGGCGTGGGGGCAAGTTCATACTCCTCTGGTACCCAACTGGGTGATACCAGTCTCATAGGTGCAAGTTCAGGGTAACTGATGGTCGATTTGGGCAGCTGTGAAGCTGTCGGTGCAAGTTCATACTCTTCTGGTACCCAATTGGGTGATAGCAATCTCATAGGTACAAGTTCAGGGTAACTGATGGTCGATTTGGGCAGCTGGGAAGCTGTGTGTGCAAGTTCATAGTCTTCTGGTACCCAATTAAGCGGTGGCAAAGGCGTGGGGGCAAGTTCATACTCTTCTGGTACCTAATTGGGTGATAGCAATCTCATAGGTACAAGTTCAGGGTAACTGATGGTTGATTTGGGCAGCTATGAAGCTGTCGATGTAAGTTCATAGTCTTCTGGTACCCAATTGGGTGATAGCAGTCTCATAGGTGCAAGTTCAGGGTAACTGATAGTCGATTTGGGCAGCTGTGAAGCTGTTGGTGCAAGTTTCAAGTCAACTGATGCCCAATTGAGCAGTGGCAAAGGCGTGGGGGCAAGTTCATACTCCTCTGGTACCCAATTAAGTGATAGCAGTCTCATAGGTACAAGTTCAGGGTAACTGATGGTCGATTTGGGCAGCTGTGAAGCTGTCGGTGCAAGTTCATACTCTTCTGGTACCCAATTGGGTGATATCAATCTCATAGGTACAAGTTCAGGGTAACTGATGGTTGATTTGGGCAGCTGTGAAGCTGTCGGTGCAAGTTCATAGCCTTCTGGTACCCAATTAAGCAGTGGCAAAGGCGTGGGGGCAAGTTCATACTCTTCTGGTACCCAATTGGGTGATAGCAGTCTCATAGGTACAAGTTCAGGGTAACTGATGGTTGATTTGGGCAGCTGTGAAGCTGTCGGTGCAAGTTTCAAGTCAACTGATGCCCAATTGAGCAGTGGCAAAGGCGTGGGGGCAAGTTCATACTCCTCTGGTACCCAACTGGGTGATACCAGTCTCATAGGTGCAAGTTCAGGGTAACTGATGGTCGATTTGGGCAGCTGTGAAGCTGTCGGTGCAAGTTCATACTCTTCTGGTACCCAATTGGGCGATAGCAATCTCATAGGTACAAGTTCAGGGTAACTGATGGTCGATTTGGGCAGCTGGGAAGCTGTGTGTGCAAGTTCATAGTCTTCTGGTACCCAATTAAGCGGTGGCAAAGGCATGGGGGCAAGTTCATACTCTTCTGGTACCCAATTGGGTGATAGCAGTCTCATAGGTACAAGTTCAGGGTAACTGATGGTTGATTTGGGCAGCTATGAAGCTGTCGGTGCAAGTTCATAGTCTTCTGGTACCCAATTGGGTGATAGCAGTCTCATAGGTGCAAGTTCAGGGTAACTGATAGTCGATTTGGGCAGCTGTGAAGCTGTTGGTGCAAGTTTCAAGTCAACTGATGCCCAATTGAGCAGTGGCAAAGGCGTGGGGGCAAGTTCATACTCCTCTGGTACCCAATTGAGTGATAGCAGTCTCATAGGTACAAGTTCAGGGTAACTGATGGTCGATTTGGGCAGCTGTGAAGCTGTCGGTGCAAGTCTATAGTCTTCCGGTACCCAATTGGGTGATAGCAATCTCATAGGTACAAGTTCAGGGTAACTGATGGTCGATTTGGGCAGCTGGGAAGCTGTGTGTGCAAGTTCATAGTCTTCTGGTACCCAATTAAGCGGTGGCAAAGGCGTGGGGGCAAGTTCATACTCCTCTGGTACCCAATTGGGTGATAGCAATCTCATAGGTACAAGTTTAGGGTAACTGATGGTCGATTTGGGCAGCTGTGAAGCTGTTGGTGCAAGTTTCAAGTCAACTGATGCCCAATTGAGCAGTGGCAAAGGCGTGGGGGCAAGTTCATACTCTTCTGGGTCCTAATTGGGTGATAGCAATCTCATAGGTACAAGTTCAGGGCAACTGATGGTCGATTTGGGCAGCTATGAAGCTGTCGGTGCAAGTTCATAGTCTTCTGGTACCCAATTAAGCGGTGGCAAAGGCGTGGGGGCAAGTTCATACTCTTCTGGTACCTAATTGGGTGATAGCAATCTCATAGGTGCAAGTTCAGGGTAACTGATGGTCGATTTGGGCAGCTGTGAAGCTGTCGGTGCAAGTCTATAGTCTTCCGGTACCCAATTGGGTGATAGCAATCCCATAGGTACAAGTTCAGGGTAACTGATGGTCGATTTGGGCAGCTGGGAAGCTGTGTGTGCAAGTTCATAGTCTTCTGGTACCCAATTAAGCGGTGGCAAAGGCGTGGGGGCAAGTTCATACTCTTCTGGTACCCAATTGGGTGATAGCAGTCTCATAGGTACAAGTTCAGGGTAACTGATGGTTGATTTGGGCAGCTGTGAAGCTGTCGGTGCAAGTTTCAAGTCAACTGATGCCCAATTGAGCAGTGGCAAAGGCGTGGGGGCAAGTTCATACTCCTCTGGTACCCAACTGGGTGATACCAGTCTCATAGGTGCAAGTTCAGGGTAACTGATGGTCGATTTGGGCAGCTGTGAAGCTGTCGGTGCAAGTTCATACTCTTCTGGTACCCAATTGGGTGATAGCAATCTCATAGGTACAAGTTCAGGGTAACTGATGGTCGATTTGGGCAGCTGGGAAGCTGTGTGTGCAAGTTCATAGTCTTCTGGTACCCAATTAAGCGGTGGCAAAGGCGTGGGGGCAAGTTCATACTCTTCTGGTACCTAATTGGGTGATAGCAATCTCATAGGTACAAGTTCAGGGTAATTGATGGTCGATTTGGGCAGCTATGAAGCTGTCGGTGCAAGTTCATAGTCTTCTGGTACCCAATTGGGTGATAGCAGTCTCATAGGTGCAAGTTCAGGGTAACTGATAGTCGATTTGGGCAGCTGTGAAGCTGTTGGTGCAAGTTTCAAGTCAACTGATGCCCAATTGAGCAGTGGCAAAGGCGTGGGGGCAAGTTCATACTCCTCTGGTACCCAATTGAGTGATAGCAGTCTCATAGGTACAAGTTCAGGGTATCTGATGGTCGATTTGGGCAGCTGTGAAGCTGTCGGTGCAAGTCTATAGTCTTCCGGTACCCAATTGGGTGATAGCAATCTCATAGGTACAAGTTCAGGGTAACTGATGGTCGATTTGGGCAGCTGGGAAGCTGTGTGTGCAAGTTCATAGTCTTCTGGTACCCAATTAAGCGGTGGCAAAGGCGTGGGGGCAAGTTCATACTCCTCTGGTACCCAATTGGGTGATAGCAATCTCATAGGTACAAGTTTAGGGTAACTGATGGTCGATTTGGGCAGCTGTGAAGCTGTTGGTGCAAGTTTCAAGTCAACTGATGCCCAATTGAGCAGTGGCAAAGGCGTGGGGGCAAGTTCATACTCCTCTGGTACCCAATTGGGTGATAGCAATCTCATAAGTACAAGTTGAGGGTAACTGATGGTCGATTTGGGCAGCTGTGAAGCTGTCGGTGCAAGTTCATAGTCTTCTGGTACCCAATTAAGTGGTGGCAAAGGCGTGGGGGCAAGTTCATACTCCTCTGGTACCCAATTGGGTGATAGCAGTCTCATAGGTGCAAGTTCAGGGTAACTGATGGTCGATTTGGGCAGCTGTGAAGCTGTTGGTGCAAGTTTCAAGTCAACTGATGCCCAATTGAGCAGTGGCAAAGGCGTGGGGGCAAGTTCATACTCCTCTGGTACCCAATTGAGTGATAGCAGTCTCATAGGTACAAGTTCAGGGCAACTGATGGTCGATTTGGGCAGCTGTGAAGCTGTCGGTGCAAGTCTATAGTCTTCCGGTACCCAATTGGGTGATAGCAATCTCATAGGTACAAGTTTAGGGTAACTGATGGTCGATTTGGGCAGCTGTGAAGCTGTTGGTGCAAGTTTCAAGTCAACTGATGCCCAATTGAGCAGTGGCAAAGGCGTGGGGGCAAGTTCATACTCTTCTGGGTCCTAATTGGGTGATAGCAATCTCATAGGTACAAGTTCAGGGTAACTGATGGTCGATTTGGGCAGCTGGGAAGCTGTGTGTGCAAGTTCATAGTCTTCTGGTACCCAATTAAGCGGTGGCAAAGGCGTGGGAGCAAGTTCATACTCTTCTGGTACCTAATTGGGTGATAGCAATCTCATAGGTGCAAGTTCAGGGTAACTGATGGTCGATTTGGGCAGCTATGAAGCTGTCGGTGCAAGTTCATAGTCTTCTGGTACCCAATTAAGCGGTGGCAAAGGCGTGGGGGCAAGTTCATACTCTTCTGGTACCTAATTGGGTGATAGCAATCTCATAGGTGCAAGTTCAGGGTAACTGATGGTCGATTTGGGCAGCTATGAAGCTGTCGGTGCAAGTTCATAGTCTTCTGGTACCCAATTAAGTGGTGGCAAAGGCGTGGGGGCAAGTTCATACTCCTCTGGTACCCAATTGGGTGATAGCAGTCTCATAGGTGCAAGTTCAGGGTAACTGATGGTCGATTTGGGCAGCTGTGAAGCTGTTGGTGCAAGTTTCAAGTCAACTGATGCCCAATTGAGCAGTGGCAAAGGCGTGGGGGCAAGTTCATACTCCTCTGGTACCCAATTGGGTGATAGCAGTCTCATAGGTGCAAGTTCAGGGTAACTGATGGTCGATTTGGGCAGCTATGAAGCTGTCGGTGCAAGTTCATAGTCTTCTGGTACCCAATTAAGCGGTGGCAAAGGCGTGGGGGCAAGTTCATACTCTTCTGGTACCTAATTGGGTGATAGCAATCTCATAGGTACAAGTTCAGGGTAACTGATGGTCGATTTGGGCAGCTGTGAAGCTGTCGGTGCAAGTCTATAGTCTTCCGGTACCCAATTGGGTGATAGCAATCTCATAGGTACAAGTTCAGGGTAACTGATGGTCGATTTGGGCAGCTGGGAAGCTGTGTGTGCAAGTTCATAGTCTTCTGGTACCCAATTAAGCGGTGGCAAAGGCGTGGGGGCAAGTTCATACTCTTCTGGTACCTAATTGGGTGATAGCAATCTCATAGGTGCAAGTTCAGGGTAACTGATGGTCGATTTGGGCAGCTATGAAGCTGTCGGTGCAAGTTCATAGTCTTCTGGTACCCAATTAAGTGGTGGCAAAGGCGTGGGGGCAAGTTCATACTCCTCTGGTACCCAATTGGGTGATAGCAGTCTCATAGGTGCAAGTTCAGGGTAACTGATGGTCGATTTGGGCAGCTGTGAAGCTGTTGGTGCAAGTTTCAAGTCAACTGATGCCCAATTGAGCAGTGGCAAAGGCGTGGGGGCAAGTTCATACTCCTCTGGTACCCAATTGGGTGATAGCAATCTCATAGGTACAAGTTGAGGGTAACTGATGGTCGATTTGGGCAGCTGTGAAGCTGTCGGTGCAAGTTCATACTCTTCTGGTACCCAATTGGGTGATATCAATCTCATAGGTACAAGTTCAGGGTAACTGATGGTTGATTTGGGCAGCTGTGAAGCTGTCGTTGCAAGTTCATAGCCTTCTGGTACCCAATTAAGCAGTGGCAAAGGCGTGGGGGCAAGTTCATACTCTTCTGGTACCCAATTGGGTGATAGCAGTCTCATAGGTACAAGTTCAGGGTAACTGATGGTTGATTTGGGCAGCTGTGAAGCTGTCGGTGCAAGTTTCAAGTCAACTGATGCCCAATTGAGCAGTGGCAAAGGCGTGGGGGCAAGTTCATACTCCTCTGGTACCCAATTGGGTGATAGCAATCTCATAGGTACAAGTTGAGGGTAACTGATGGTCGATTTGGGCAGCTGTGAAGCTGTCGGTGCAAGTTCATACTCTTCTGGTACCCAATTGGGTGATATCAATCTCATAGGTACAAGTTCAGGGTAACTGATGGTTGATTTGGGCAGCTGTGAAGCTGTCGTTGCAAGTTCATAGCCTTCTGGTACCCAATTAAGCAGTGGCAAAGGCGTGGGGGCAAGTTCATACTCTTCTGGTACCCAATTGGGTGATAGCAGTCTCATAGGTACAAGTTCAGGGTAACTGATGGTTGATTTGGGCAGCTGTGAAGCTGTCGGTGCAAGTTTCAAGTCAACTGATGCCCAATTGAGCAGTGGCAAAGGCGTGGGGGCAAGTTCATACTCCTCTGGTACCCAATTGGGTGATAGCAGTCTCATAGGTGCAAGTTCAGGGTAACTGATGGTCGATTTGGGCAGCTGGGAAGCTGTGTGTGCAAGTTCATAGTCTTCTGGTACCCAATTAAGTGGTGGCAAAGGCGTGGGGGCAAGTTCATACTCCTCTGGTACCCAATTGGGTGATAGCAGTCTCATAGGTGCAAGTTCAGGGTAACTGATGGTCGATTTGGGCAGCTGTGAAGCTGTTGGTGCAAGTTCATAGTCTTCTGGTACCCAATTGGGTGATAGCAGTCTCATAGGTGCAAGTTCAGGGTAACTGATGGTCGATTTGGGCAGCTGTGAAGCTGTTGGTGCAAGTTTCAAGTCAACTGATGCCCAATTGAGCAGTGGCAAAGGCGTGGGGGCAAGTTCATACTCCTCTGGTACCCAATTGAGTGATAGCAATCTCATAGGTACAAGTTCAGGGTAACTGATGGTCGATTTGGGCAGCTGGGAAGCTGTGTGTGCAAGTTCATAGTCTTCTGGTACCCAATTAAGCGGTGGCAAAGGCGTGGGGGCAAGTTCATACTCTTCTGGTACCTAATTGGGTGATAGCAATCTCATAGGTGCAAGTTCAGGGTAACTGATGGTCGATTTGGGCAGCTATGAAGCTGTCGGTGCAAGTTCATAGTCTTCTGGTACCCAATTAAGTGGTGGCAAAGGCGTGGGGGCAAGTTCATACTCTTCTGGTACCTAATTGGGTGATAGCAATCTCATAGGTGCAAGTTCAGGGTAACTGATGGTCGATTTGGGCAGCTATGAAGCTGTCGGTGCAAGTTCATAGTCTTCTGGTACCCAATTAAGCGGTGGCAAAGGCGTGGGGGCAAGTTCATACTTTTCTGGTACCTAATTGGGTGATAGCAATCTCATAGGTACAAGTTCAGGGTAACTGATGGTCGATTTGGGCAGCTGTGAAGCTGTCGGTGCAAGTCTATAGTCTTCCGGTACCCAATTGGGTGATAGCAATCCCATAGGTACAAGTTCAGGGTAACTGATGGTCGATTTGGGCAGCTGGGAAGCTGTGTGTGCAAGTTCATAGTCTTCTGGTACCCAATTAAGCGGTGGCAAAGGCGTGGGGGCAAGTTCATACTCTTCTGGTACCTAATTGGGTGATAGCAATCTCATAGGTGCAAGTTCAGGGTAACTGATGGTCGATTTGGGCAGCTATGAAGCTGTCGGTGCAAGTTCATAGTCTTCTGGTACCCAATTAAGTGGTGGCAAAGGCGTGGGGGCAAGTTCATACTCCTCTGGTACCCAATTGGGTGATAGCAGTCTCATAGGTGCAAGTTCAGGGTAACTGATGGTCGATTTGGGCAGCTGTGAAGCTGTTGGTGCAAGTTTCAAGTCAACTGATGCCCAATTGAGCAGTGGCAAAGGCGTGGGGGCAAGTTCATACTCCTCTGGTACCCAATTGGGTGATAGCAGTCTCATAGGTGCAAGTTCAGGGTAACTGATGGTCGATTTGGGCAGCTATGAAGCTGTCGGTGCAAGTTCATAGTCTTCTGGTACCCAATTAAGCGGTGGCAAAGGCGTGGGGGCAAGTTCATACTCTTCTGGTACCTAATTGGGTGATAGCAATCTCATAGGTACAAGTTCAGGGTAACTGATGGTCGATTTGGGCAGCTGTGAAGCTGTCGGTGCAAGTCTATAGTCTTCCGGTACCCAATTGGGTGATAGCAATCTCATAGGTACAAGTTCAGGGTAACTGATGGTCGATTTGGGCAGCTGGGAAGCTGTGTGTGCAAGTTCATAGTCTTCTGGTACCCAATTAAGCGGTGGCAAAGGCGTGGGGGCAAGTTCATACTCTTCTGGTACCGAATTGGGTGATAGCAATCTCATAGGTGCAAGTTCAGGGTAACTGATGGTCGATTTGGGCAGCTATGAAGCTGTCGGTGCAAGTTCATAGTCTTCTGGTACCCAATTAAGTGGTGGCAAAGGCGTGGGGGCAAGTTCATACTCCTCTGGTACCCAATTGGGTGATAGCAGTCTCATAGGTGCAAGTTCAGGGTAACTGATGGTCGATTTGGGCAGCTGTGAAGCTGTTGGTGCAAGTTTCAAGTCAACTGATGCCCAATTGGGCAGTGGCAAAGGCGTGGGGGCAAGTTCATACTCCTCTGGTACCCAATTGGGTGATAGCAATCTCATAGGTACAAGTTGAGGGTAACTGATGGTCGATTTGGGCAGCTGTGAAGCTGTCGGTGCAAGTTCATACTCTTCTGGTACCCAATTGGGTGATATCAATCTCATAGGTACAAGTTCAGGGTAACTGATGGTTGATTTGGGCAGCTGTGAAGCTGTCGTTGCAAGTTCATAGCCTTCTGGTACCCAATTAAGCAGTGGCAAAGGCGTGGGGGCAAGTTCATACTCTTCTGGTACCCAATTGGGTGATAGCAGTCTCATAGGTACAAGTTCAGGGTAACTGATGGTTGATTTGGGCAGCTGTGAAGCTGTCGGTGCAAGTTTCAAGTCAACTGATGCCCAATTGAGCAGTGGCAAAGGCGTGGGGGCAAGTTCATACTCCTCTGGTACCCAATTGGGTGATAGCAGTCTCATAGGTGCAAGTTCAGGGTAACTGATGGTCGATTTGGGCAGCTGGGAAGCTGTGTGTGCAAGTTCATAGTCTTCTGGTACCCAATTAAGTGGTGGCAAAGGCGTGGGGGCAAGTTCATACTCCTCTGGTACCCAATTGGGTGATAGCAGTCTCATAGGTGCAAGTTCAGGGTAACTGATGGTCGATTTGGGCAGTTGTGAAGCTGTTGGTGCAAGTTTCAAGTCAACTGATGCCCAATTGAGCAGTGGCAAAGGCGTGGGGGCAAGTTCATACTCCTCTGGTACCCAATTGGGTGATAGCAATCTCATCGGTGCAAGTTCAGGGTAACTGATGGTCGATTTGGGCAGCTATGAAGCTGTCGATGCAAGTTCATAGTCTTCTGGTACCCAATTGGGTGATAGCAGTCTCATAGGTGCAAGTTCAGGGTAACTGATGGTCGATTTGGGCAGCTGTGAAGCTGTTGGTGCAAGTTTCAAGTCAACTGATGCCCAATTGAGCAGTGGCAAAGGCGTGGGGGCAAGTTCATACTCCTCTGGTACCCAATTGAGTGATAGCAGTCTCATAGGTACAAGTTCAGGGTAACTGATGGTCGGTTTGGGCAGCTGGGAAGCTGTGTGTGTAAGTTCATAGTCTTCTGGTACCCAATTAAGCGGTGGCAAAGGCGTGGGGGCAAGTTCATACTCTTCTGGTACCTAATTGGGTGATAGCAATCTCATAGGTGCAAGTTCAGGGTAACTGATGATCGATTTGGGCAGCTATGAAGCTGTCGGTGCAAGTTCATAGTCTTCTGGTACCCAATTAAGTGGTGGCAAAGGCGTGGGGGCAAGTTCATACTCCTCTGGTACCCAATTGGGTGATAGCAGTCTCATAGGTGCAAGTTCAGGGTAACTGATGGTCGATTTGGGCAGCTGTGAAGCTGTCGGTGCAAGTTTCAAGTCAACTGATGCCCAATTGAGCAGTGGCAAAGGCGCGGGGGCAAGTTCATACTCCTCTGGTACCCAATTGGGTGATAGCAATCTCATAGGTACAAGTTGAGGGTAAATGATGGTCGATTTGGGCAGCTGTGAAGCTGTCGGTGCAAGTTCATACTCTTCTGGTACCCAATTGGGTGATATCAATCTCATAGGTACAAGTTCAGGGTAACTGATGGTTGATTTGGGCAGCTGTGAAGCTGTCGTTGCAAGTTCATAGCCTTCTGGTACCCAATTAAGCAGTGGCAAAGGCGTGGGGGCAAGTTCATACTCTTCTGGTACCCAATTGGGTGATAGCAGTCTCATAGGTGCAAGTTCAGGGTAACTGATGGTCGATTTGGGCAGCTGTGAAGCTGTTGGTGCAAGTTTCAAGTCAACTGATGCCCAATTGAGCAGTGGCAAAGGCGTGGGGGCAAGTTCATACTCCTCTGGTACCCAATTGGGTGATAGCAATCTCATAGGTACAAGTTCAGGGTAACTGATGGTCGATTTGGGCAGCTGTGAAGCTGTCGGTGCAAGTCTATAGTCTTCCGGTACCCAATTGGGTGATAGCAATCTCATAGGTACAAGTTCAGGGTAACTGATGGTCGATTTGGGCAGCTGGGAAGCTGTGTGTGCAGGTTCATAGTCTTCTGGTACCCAATTAAGCGTTGGCAAAGGCGTGGGGGCAAGTTCATACTCTTCTGGTACCTAATTGGGTGATAGCAATCTCATAGGTACAAGTTTAGGGTAACTGATGGTCGATTTGGGCAGCTATGAAGCTGTTGGTACAAGTTCATAGCCTTCTGGTACCCAATTAAGTGGTGGCAAAGGCGTGGGGGCAAGTTCATACTCCTCTGGTACCCAATTGGGTGATAGCAGTCTCATAGGTGCAAGTTCAGGGTAACTGATGGTCGATTTGGGCAGCTGTGAAGCTGTTGGTGCAAGTTTCAAGTCAACTGATGCCCAATTGAGCAGTGGCAAAGGCGTGGGGGCAAGTTCATACTCCTCTGGTACCCAATTGAGTGATAGCAGTCTCATAGGTACAAGTTCAGGGTAACTGATGGTCGATTTGGGCAGCTGTGAAGCTGTCGGTGCAAGTCTATAGTCTTCCGGTACCCAATTGGGTGATAGCAATCTCATAGGTACAAGTTCAGGGTAACTGATGGTCGATTTGGGCAGCTGGGAAGCTGTGTGTGCAGGTTCATAGTCTTCTGGTACCCAATTAAGCGGTGGCAAAGGCGTGGGGGCAAGTTCATACTCCTCTGGTACCCAATTGGGTGATAGCAGTCTCATAGGTGCAAGTTCAGGGTAACTGATGGTCGATTTGGGCAGCTGTGAAGCTGTCGGTGCAAGTTCATACTCTTCTGGTACCCAATTGGGTGATAGCAATCTCATAGGTACAAGTTCAGGGTAACTGATGGTCGATTTGGGCAGCTATGAAGCTGTCGGTGCAAGTTCATAGTCTTCTGGTACCCAATTAAGCGGTGGCAAAGACGTGGGGGCAAGTTCATACTCTTCTGGTACCTAATTGGGTGATAGCAATCTCATAGGTACAAGTTCAGGGTAACTGATGGTCGATTTGGGCAGCTGTGAAGCTGTCGGTGCAAGTCTATAGTCTTCCGGTACCCAATTGGGTGATAGCAATCTCATAGGTACAAGTTCAGGGTAACTGATGGTCGATTTGGGCAGCTGGGAAGCTGTGTGTGCAAGTTCATAGTCTTCTGGTACCCAATTAAGCGGTGGCAAAGGCGTGGGGGCAAGTTCATACTCTTCTGGTACCTAATTGGGTGATAGCAATCTCATAGGTGCAAGTTCAGGGTAACTGATGGTCGATTTGGGCAGCTATGAAGCTGTCGGTGCAAGTTCATAGTCTTCTGGTACCCAATTAAGCGGTGGCAAAGGCGTGGGGGCAAGTTCATACTCTTCTGGTACCTAATTGGGTGATAGCAATCTCATAGGTACAAGTTCAGGGTAACTGATGGTCGATTTGGGCAGCTGTGAAGCTGTCGGTGCAAGTCTATAGTCTTCCGGTACCCAATTGGGTGATAGCAATCTCATAGGTACAAGTTCAGGGTAACTGATGGTCGATTTGGGCAGCTGGGAAGCTGTGTGTGCAAGTTCATAGTCTTCTGGTACCCAATTAAGCGGTGGCAAAGGCGTGGGGGCAAGTTCATACTCTTCTGGTACCTAATTGGGTGATAGCAATCTCATAGGTGCAAGTTCAGGGTAACTGATGGTCGATTTGGGCAGCTATGAAGCTGTCGGTGCAAGTTCATAGTCTTCTGGTACCCAATTAAGTGGTGGCAAAGGCGTCGGGGCAAGTTCATACTCCTCTGGTACCCAATTGGGTGATAGCAATCTCATAGGTGCAAGTTCAGGGTAACTGATGGTCGATTTGGGCAGCTATGAAGCTGTCGGTGCAAGTTCATAGTCTTCTGGTACCCAATTAAGCGGTGGCAAAGGCGTGGGGGCAAGTTCATACTCTTCTGGTACCTAATTGGGTGATAGCAATCTCATAGGTACAAGTTCAGGGTAACTGATGGTCGATTTGGGCAGCTGTGAAGCTGTCGGTGCAAGTCTATAGTCTTCCGGTACCCAATTGGGTGATAGCAATCTCATAGGTACAAGTTCAGGGTAACTGATGGTCGATTTGGGCAGCTGGGAAGCTGTGTGTGCAGGTTCATAGTCTTCTGGTACCCAATTAAGCGGTGGCAAAGGCGTGGGGGCAAGTTCATACTCCTCTGGTACCCAATTGGGTGATAGCAGTCTCATAGGTGCAAGTTCAGGGTAACTGATGGTCGATTTGGGCAGCTGTGAAGCTGTCGGTGCAAGTTCATACTCTTCTGGTACCCAATTGGGTGATAGCAATCTCATAGGTACAAGTTCAGGGTAACTGATGGTCGATTTGGGCAGCTATGAAGCTGTCGGTGCAAGTTCATAGTCTTCTGGTACCCAATTAAGCGGTGGCAAAGGCGTGGGGGCAAGTTCATACTCTTCTGGTACCTAATTGGGTGATAGCAATCTCATAGGTACAAGTTCAGGGTAACTGATGGTCGATTTGGGCAGCTGTGAAGCTGTCGGTGCAAGTCTATAGTCTTCCGGTACCCAATTGGGTGATAGCAATCTCATAGGTACAAGTTCAGGGTAACTGATGGTCGATTTGGGCAGCTGGGAAGCTGTGTGTGCAAGTTCATAGTCTTCTGGTACCCAATTAAGCGGTGGCAAAGGCGTGGGGGCAAGTTCATACTCTTCTGGTACCTAATTGGGTGATAGCAATCTCATAGGTGCAAGTTCAGGGTAACTGATGGTCGATTTGGGCAGCTATGAAGCTGTCGGTGCAAGTTCATAGTCTTCTGGTACCCAATTAAGTGGTGGCAAAGGCGTCGGGGCAAGTTCATACTCCTCTGGTACCCAATTGGGTGATAGCAATCTCATAGGTGCAAGTTCAGGGTAACTGATGGTCGATTTGGGCAGCTATGAAGCTGTCGGTGCAAGTTCATAGTCTTCTGGTACCCAATTAAGCGGTGGCAAAGGCGTGGGGGCAAGTTCATACTCTTCTGGTACCTAATTGGGTGATAGCAATCTCATAGGTACAAGTTCAGGGTAACTGATGGTCGATTTGGGCAGCTGTGGAGCTGTCGGTGCAAGTCTATAGTCTTCCGGTACCCAATTGGGTGATAGCAATCTCATAGGTACAAGTTCAGGGTAACTGATGGTCGATTTGGGCAGCTGGGAAGCTGTGTGTGCAAGTTCATAGTCTTTTGGTACCCAATTAAGCGGTGGCAAAGGCGTGGGGGCAAGTTCATACTCTTCTGGTACCTAATTGGGTGATAGCAGTCTCATAGGTGCAAGTTCAGAGTAACTGATAGTAGATTTGGGCAGCTGTGAAGCTGTCGGTGCAAGTCTATAGTCTTCCGGTACCCAATTGGGTGATAGCAATCTCATCGGTGCAAGTTCAGGGTAACTGATGGCCGATTTGGGCAGCTGTGAAGCTGTTGGTGCAAGTTCATACTCCTCTGGTACCCAATTGGGTGATAGCAGTCTCATAGGTGCAAGTTCAGGGTAACTGATGGTCGATTTGGGCAGCTGTGAAGCTGTTGGTGCAAGTTTCAAGTCAACTGATGCCCAATTGAGCAGTGGCAAAGGCGTGGGGGCAAGTTCATACTCCTCTGGTACCCAATTGGGTGATAGCAATCTTATAGGTACAAGTTTAGGGTAACTGATGGTCGATTTGGGCAGCTATGAAGCTGTTGGTACAAGTTCATAGCCTTCTGGTACCCAATTAAGTGGTGGCAAAGGCGTGGGGGCAAGTTCATACTCCTCTGGTACCCAATTGGGTGATAGCAGTCTCATAGGTGCAAGTTCAGGGTAACTGATGGTCGATTTGGGCACCTGTGAAGCTGTTGGTGCAAGTTTCAAGTCAACTGATGCCCAATTGAGCAGTGGCAAAGGCGTGGGGGCAAGTTCATACTCCTCTGGTACCCAATTGAGTGATAGCAGTCTCATAGGTACAAGTTCAGGGTAACTGATGGTCGATTTGGGCAGCTGTGAAGCTGTCGGTGCAAGTCTATAGTCTTCCGGTACCCAATTGGGTGATAGCAATCTCATAGGTACAAGTTCAGGGTAACTGATGGTCGATTTGGGCAGCTGGGAAGCTGTGTGTGCAGGTTCATAGTCTTCTGGTACCCAATTAAGCGGTGGCAAAGGCGTGGGGGCAAGTTCATACTCCTCTGGTACCCAATTGGGTGATAGCAGTCTCATAGGTGCAAGTTCAGGGTAACTGATGGTCGATTTGGGCAGCTGTGAAGCTGTCGGTGCAAGTTCATACTCTTCTGGTACCCAATTGGGTGATACCAATCTCATAGGTACAAGTTCAGGGTAACTGATGGTCGATTTGGGCAGCTATGAAGCTGTTGGTGCAAGTTCATAGTCTTCCGGTACCCAATTGGGTGATAGCAATCTCATAGGTACAAGTTCAGGGTAACTGATGGTCGATTTGGGCAGCTGGGAAGCTGTGTGTGCAGGTTCATAGTCTTCTGGTACCCAATTAAGCGGTGGCAAAGGCGTGGGGGCAAGTTCATACTCCTCTGGTACCCAATTGGGTGATAGCAGTCTCATAGGTGCAAGTTCAGGGTAACTGATGGTCGATTTGGGCAGCTGTGAAGCTGTTGGTGCAAGTTTCAAGTCAACTGATGCCCAATTGAGCAGTGGCAAAGGCGTGGGGGCAAGTTCATACTCCTCTGGTACCCAATTGAGTGATAGCAGTCTCATAGGTACAAGTTCAGGGTAACTGATGGTCGATTTGGGCAGCTGTGAAGCTGTCGGTGCAAGTTCATACTCCTCTGGTACCCAATTGGGTGATAGCAATCTTATAGGTACAAGTTTAGGGTAACTGATGGTCGATTTGGGCAGCTATGAAGCTGTTGGTACAAGTTCATAGCCTTCTGGTACCCAATTAAGTGGTGGCAAAGGCGTGGGGGCAAGTTCATACTCCTCTGGTACCCAATTGGGTGATAGCAGTCTCATAGGTGCAAGTTCAGGGTAACTGATGGTCGATTTGGGCAGCTGTGAAGCTGTTGGTGCAAGTTTCAAGTCAACTGATGCCCAATTGAGCAGTGGCAAAGGCGTGGGGGCAAGTTCATACTCCTCTGGTACCCAATTGAGTGATAGCAGTCTCATAGGTACAAGTTCAGGGTAACTGATGGTCGATTTGGGCAGCTGTGAAGCTGTCGGTGCAAGTCCATAGTCTTCCGGTACCCAATTGGGTGATAGCAATCTCATAGGTACAAGTTCAGGGTAACTGATGGTCGATTTGGGCAGCTGGGAAGCTGTGTGTGCAGGTTCATAGTCTTCTGGTACCCAATTAAGCGGTGGCAAAGGCGTGGGGGCAAGTTCATACTCCTCTGGTACCCAATTGGGTGATAGCAGTCTCATAGGTGCAAGTTCAGGGTAACTGATGGTCGATTTGGGCAGCTGTGAAGCTGTCGGTGCAAGTTCATACTCTTCTGGTACCCAATTGGGTGATAGCAATCTCATAGGTACAAGTTCAGGGTAACTGATGGTCGATTTGGGCAGCTATGAAGCTGTCGGTGCAAGTTCATAGTCTTCTGGTACCCAATTAAGCGGTGGCAAAGGCGTGGGGGCAAGTTCATACTCTTCTGGTACCTAATTGGGTGATAGCAATCTCATAGGTACAAGTTCAGGGTAACTGATGGTCGATTTGGGCAGCTGTGAAGCTGTCGGTGCAAGTCTATAGTCTTCCGGTACCCAATTGGGTGATAGCAATCTCATAGGTACAAGTTCAGGGTAACTGATGGTCGATTTGGGCAGCTGGGAAGCTGTGTGTGCAAGTTCATAGTCTTCTGGTACCCAATTAAGCGGTGGCAAAGGCGTGGGGGCAAGTTCATACTCTTCTGGTACCTAATTGGGTGATAGCAATCTCATAGGTGCAAGTTCAGGGTAACTGATGGTCGATTTGGGCAGCTATGAAGCTGTCAGTGCAAGTTCATAGTCTTCTGGTACCCAATTAAGTGGTGGCAAAGGCGTCGGGGCAAGTTCATACTCCTCTGGTACCCAATTGGGTGATAGCAATCTCATAGGTGCAAGTTCAGGGTAACTGATGGTCGATTTGGGCAGCTATGAAGCTGTCGGTGCAAGTTCATAGTCTTCTGGTACCCAATTAAGCGGTGGCAAAGGCGTGGGGGCAAGTTCATACTCTTCTGGTACCTAATTGGGTGATAGCAATCTCATAGGTGCAAGTTCAGGGTAACTGATGGTCGATTTGGGCAGCTATGAAGCTGTCGGTGCAAGTTCATAGTCTTCTGGTACCCAATTAAGTGGTGGCAAAGGCGTCGGGGCAAGTTCATACTCCTCTGGTACCCAATTGGGTGATAGCAGTCTCATAGGTGCAAGTTCAGGGTAACTGATGGTCGATTTGGGCAGCTGTGAAGCTGTTGGTGCAAGTTTCAAGTCAACTGATGCCCAATTGAGCAGTGGCAAAGGCCTGGGGGCAAGTTCATACTCCTCTGGTACCCAATTGGGTGATAGCAATCTCATAGGTACAAGTTGAGGGTAACTGATGGTCGATTTGGGCAGCTGTGAAGCTGTCGGTGCAAGTTCATACTCTTCTGGTACCCAATTGGGTGATATCAATCTCATAGGTACAAGTTCAGGGTAACTGATGGTTGATTTGGGCAGCTGTGAAGCTGTCGGTGCAAGTTCATAGCCTTCTGGTACCCAATTAAGCAGTGGCAAAGGCGTGGGGGCAAGTTCATACTCTTCTGGTACCCAATTGGGTGATAGCAGTCTCATAGGTACAAGTTCAGGGTAACTGATGGTCGATTTGGGCAGCTATGAAGCTGTCGGTGCAAGTTCATAGTCTTCTGGTACCCAATTAAGCGGTGGCAAAGGCGTGGGGGCAAGTTCATACTCTTCTGGTACCTAATTGGGTGATAGCAATCTCATAGGTACAAGTTCAGGGTAACTGATGGTCGATTTGGGCAGCTGTGAAGCTGTCGGTGCAAGTCTATAGTCTTCCGGTACCCAATTGGGTGATAGCAATCTCATAGGTACAAGTTCAGGGTAACTGATGGTCGATTTGGGCAGCTGGGAAGCTGTGTGTGCAAGTTCATAGTCTTCTGGTACCCAATTAAGCGGTGGCAAAGGCGTGGGGGCAAGTTCATACTCTTCTGGTACCTAATTGGGTGATAGCAATCTCATAGGTGCAAGTTCAGGGTAACTGATGGTCGATTTGGGCAGCTATGAAGCTGTCAGTGCAAGTTCATAGTCTTCTGGTACCCAATTGGGTGATAGCAATCTCATAGGTGCAAGTTCAGGGTAACTGATAGTCGATTTGGGCAGCTGTGAAGCTGTTGGTGCAAGTTTCAAGTCAACTGATGCCCAATTGAGCAGTGGCAAAGGCGTGGGGGCAAGTTCATACTCCTCTGGTACCCAATTGAGTGATAGCAGTCTCATAGGTACAAGTTCAGGGTAACTGATGGTCGATTTGGGCAGCTGGGAAGCTGTGTGTGCAAGTTCATAGTCTTCTGGTACCCAATTAAGCGGTGGCAAAGGCGTGGGGGCAAGTTCATACTCCTCTGGTACCCAATTGGGTGATAGCAATCTCATAGGTACAAGTTTAGGGTAACTGATGGTCGATTTGGGCAGCTGTAAAGCTGTTGGTGCAAGTTTCAAGTCAACTGATGCCCAATTGAGCAGTGGCAAAGGCCTAGGGGCAAGTTCATACTCCTCTGGTACCCAATTGGGTGATAGCAATCTCATAGGTACAAGTTGAGGGTAACTGATGGTCGATTTGGGCAGCTGTGAAGCTGTCGGTGCAAGTTCATACTCTTCTGGTACCCAATTGGGTGATATCAATCTCATAGGTACAAGTTCAGGGTAACTGATGGTTGATTTGGGCAGCTGTGAAGCTGTCGGTGCAAGTTCATAGCCTTCTGGTACCCAATTAAGCAGTGGCAAAGGCGTGGGGGCAAGTTCATACTCTTCTGGTACCCAATTGGGTGATAGCAGTCTCATAGGTACAAGTTGAGGGTAACTGATGGTCGATTTGGGCAGCTGTGAAGCTGTCGGTGCAAGTTCATACTCTTCTGGTACCCAATTGGGTGATATCAATCTCATAGGTACAAGTTCAGGGTAACTGATGGTTGATTTGGGCAGCTGTGAAGCTGTCGGTGCAAGTTCATAGCCTTCTGGTACCCAATTAAGCAGTGGCAAAGGCGTGGGGGCAAGTTCATACTCTTCTGGTACCCAATTGGGTGATAGCAGTCTCATAGGTACAAGTTCAGGGTAACTGATGGTTGATTTGGGCAGCTGTGAAGCTGTCGGTGCAAGTTCATACTCTTCTGGTACCCAATTGGGTGATAGCAATCTCATAGGTACAACTTCAGGGTAACTGATGGTCGATTTGGGCAGCTGGGAAGCTGTGTGTGCAAGTTCATAATCTTCTGGTACCCAATTAAGCGGTGGCAAAGGCGTGGGGGCAAGTTCATACTCTTCTGGTACCCAATTGGGTGATATCAATCTCATAGGTACAAGTTCAGGGTAACTGATGGTTGATTTGGGCAGCTGTGAAGCTGTCGGTGCAAGTTTCAAGTCAACTGATGCCCAATTGAGCAGTGGCAAAGGCGTGGGGGCAAGTTCATACTCCTCTGGTACCCAACTGGGTGATACCAGTCTCATAGGTGCAAGTTCAGGGTAACTGATGGTCGATTTGGGCAGCTGTGAAGCTGTCGGTGCAAGTTCATACTCTTCTGGTACCCAATTGGGTGATAGCAATCTCATAGGTACAACTTCAGGGTAACTGATGGTCGATTTGGGCAGCTGGGAAGCTGTGTGTGCAAGTTCATAATCTTCTGGTACCCAATTAAGCGGTGGCAAAGGCGTGGGGGCAAGTTCATACTCTTCTGGTACCTAATTGGGTGATAGCAATCTCATAGGTACAAGTTCAGGGTAACTGATGGTCGATTTGGGCAGCTGTGAAGCTGTCGGTGCAAGTCTATAGTCTTCCGGTACCCAATTGGGTGATAGCAATCTCATAGGTACAAGTTCAGGGTAACTGATGGTCGATTTGGGCAGCTGGGAAGCTGTGTGTGCAAGTTCATAGTCTTCTGGTACCCAATTGGGTGATATCAATCTCATAGGTACAAGTTCAGGGTAACTGATGGTTGATTTGGGCAGCTGTGAAGCTGTCGGTGCAAGTTCATAGCCTTCTGGTACCCAATTAAGCAGTGGCAAAGGCGTGGGGGCAAGTTCATACTCTTCTGGTACCCAATTGGGTGATAGCAGTCTCATAGGTACAAGTTCAGGGTAACTGATGGTCGATTTGGGCAGCTATGAAGCTGTCGGTGCAAGTTCATAGTCTTCTGGTACCCAATTAAGCGGTGGCAAAGGCGTGGGGGCAAGTTCATACTCTTCTGGTACCTAATTGGGTGATAGCAATCTCATAGGTACAAGTTCAGGGTAACTGATGGTCGATTTGGGCAGCTGTGAAGCTGTCGGTGCAAGTCTATAGTCTTCCGGTACCCAATTGGGTGATAGCAATCTCATAGGTACAAGTTCAGGGTAACTGATGGTCGATTTGGGCAGCTGGGAAGCTGTGTGTGCAAGTTCATAGTCTTCTGGTACCCAATTAAGCGGTGGCAAAGGCGTGGGGGCAAGTTCATACTCTTCTGGTACCCAATTGGGTGATAGCAGTCTCATAGGTACAAGTTCAGGGTAACTGATGGTCGATTTGGGCAGCTATGAAGCTGTCGGTGCAAGTTCATAGTCTTCTGGTACCCAATTAAGCGGTGGCAAAGGCGTGGGGGCAAGTTCATACTCTTCTGGTACCTAATTGGGTGATAGCAATCTCATAGGTGCAAGTTCAGGGTAACTGATGGTCGATTTGGGCAGCTATGAAGCTGTCGGTGCAAGTTCATAGTCTTCTGGTACCCAATTAAGTGGTGGCAAAGGCGTCGGGGCAAGTTCATACTCCTCTGGTACCCAATTGGGTGATAGCAGTCTCATAGGTGCAAGTTCAGGGTAACTGATGGTCGATTTGGGCAGCTGTGAAGCTGTTGGTGCAAGTTTCAAGTCAACTGATGCCCAATTGAGCAGTGGCAAAGGCCTGGGGGCAAGTTCATACTCCTCTGGTACCCAATTGGGTGATAGCAATCTCATAGGTACAAGTTGAGGGTAACTGATGGTCGATTTGGGCAGCTGTGAAGCTGTCGGTGCAAGTTCATACTCTTCTGGTACCCAATTGGGTGATATCAATCTCATAGGTACAAGTTCAGGGTAACTGATGGTTGATTTGGGCAGCTGTGAAGCTGTCGGTGCAAGTTCATAGCCTTCTGGTACCCAATTAAGCAGTGGCAAAGGCGTGGGGGCAAGTTCATACTCTTCTGGTACCCAATTGGGTGATAGCAGTCTCATAGGTACAAGTTCAGGGTAACTGATGGTCGATTTGGGCAGCTATGAAGCTGTCGGTGCAAGTTCATAGTCTTCTGGTACCCAATTAAGCGGTGGCAAAGGCGTGGGGGCAAGTTCATACTCTTCTGGTACCTAATTGGGTGATAGCAATCTCATAGGTACAAGTTCAGGGTAACTGATGGTCGATTTGGGCAGCTGTGAAGCTGTCGGTGCAAGTCTATAGTCTTCCGGTACCCAATTGGGTGATAGCAATCTCATAGGTACAAGTTCAGGGTAACTGATGGTCGATTTGGGCAGCTGGGAAGCTGTGTGTGCAAGTTCATAGTCTTCTGGTACCCAATTAAGCGGTGGCAAAGGCGTGGGGGCAAGTTCATACTCTTCTGGTACCTAATTGGGTGATAGCAATCTCATAGGTGCAAGTTCAGGGTAACTGATGGTCGATTTGGGCAGCTATGAAGCTGTCAGTGCAAGTTCATAGTCTTCTGGTACCCAATTGGGTGATAGCAATCTCATAGGTGCAAGTTCAGGGTAACTGATAGTCGATTTGGGCAGCTGTGAAGCTGTTGGTGCAAGTTTCAAGTCAACTGATGCCCAATTGAGCAGTGGCAAAGGCGTGGGGGCAAGTTCATACTCCTCTGGTACCCAATTGAGTGATAGCAGTCTCATAGGTACAAGTTCAGGGTAACTGATGGTCGATTTGGGCAGCTGGGAAGCTGTGTGTGCAAGTTCATAGTCTTCTGGTACCCAATTAAGCGGTGGCAAAGGCGTGGGGGCAAGTTCATACTCCTCTGGTACCCAATTGGGTGATAGCAATCTCATAGGTACAAGTTTAGGGTAACTGATGGTCGATTTGGGCAGCTGTAAAGCTGTTGGTGCAAGTTTCAAGTCAACTGATGCCCAATTGAGCAGTGGCAAAGGCCTAGGGGCAAGTTCATACTCCTCTGGTACCCAATTGGGTGATAGCAATCTCATAGGTACAAGTTGAGGGTAACTGATGGTCGATTTGGGCAGCTGTGAAGCTGTCGGTGCAAGTTCATACTCTTCTGGTACCCAATTGGGTGATATCAATCTCATAGGTACAAGTTCAGGGTAACTGATGGTTGATTTGGGCAGCTGTGAAGCTGTCGGTGCAAGTTCATAGCCTTCTGGTACCCAATTAAGCAGTGGCAAAGGCGTGGGGGCAAGTTCATACTCTTCTGGTACCCAATTGGGTGATAGCAGTCTCATAGGTACAAGTTGAGGGTAACTGATGGTCGATTTGGGCAGCTGTGAAGCTGTCGGTGCAAGTTCATACTCTTCTGGTACCCAATTGGGTGATATCAATCTCATAGGTACAAGTTCAGGGTAACTGATGGTTGATTTGGGCAGCTGTGAAGCTGTCGGTGCAAGTTCATAGCCTTCTGGTACCCAATTAAGCAGTGGCAAAGGCGTGGGGGCAAGTTCATACTCTTCTGGTACCCAATTGGGTGATAGCAGTCTCATAGGTACAAGTTCAGGGTAACTGATGGTTGATTTGGGCAGCTGTGAAGCTGTCGGTGCAAGTTCATACTCTTCTGGTACCCAATTGGGTGATAGCAATCTCATAGGTACAACTTCAGGGTAACTGATGGTCGATTTGGGCAGCTGGGAAGCTGTGTGTGCAAGTTCATAATCTTCTGGTACCCAATTAAGCGGTGGCAAAGGCGTGGGGGCAAGTTCATACTCTTCTGGTACCCAATTGGGTGATATCAATCTCATAGGTACAAGTTCAGGGTAACTGATGGTTGATTTGGGCAGCTGTGAAGCTGTCGGTGCAAGTTTCAAGTCAACTGATGCCCAATTGAGCAGTGGCAAAGGCGTGGGGGCAAGTTCATACTCCTCTGGTACCCAACTGGGTGATACCAGTCTCATAGGTGCAAGTTCAGGGTAACTGATGGTCGATTTGGGCAGCTGTGAAGCTGTCGGTGCAAGTTCATACTCTTCTGGTACCCAATTGGGTGATAGCAATCTCATAGGTACAACTTCAGGGTAACTGATGGTCGATTTGGGCAGCTGGGAAGCTGTGTGTGCAAGTTCATAATCTTCTGGTACCCAATTAAGCGGTGGCAAAGGCGTGGGGGCAAGTTCATACTCTTCTGGTACCTAATTGGGTGATAGCAATCTCATAGGTACAAGTTCAGGGTAACTGATGGTCGATTTGGGCAGCTGTGAAGCTGTCGGTGCAAGTCTATAGTCTTCCGGTACCCAATTGGGTGATAGCAATCTCATAGGTACAAGTTCAGGGTAACTGATGGTCGATTTGGGCAGCTGGGAAGCTGTGTGTGCAAGTTCATAGTCTTCTGGTACCCAATTAAGCGGTGGCAAAGGCGTGGGGGCAAGTTCATACTCCTCTGGTACCCAATTGGGTGATAGCAATCTCATAGGTACAAGTTTAGGGTAACTGATGGTCGATTTGGGCAGCTGTAAAGCTGTTGGTGCAAGTTTCAAGTCAACTGATGCCCAATTGAGCAGTGGCAAAGGCCTGGGGGCAAGTTCATACTCCTCTGGTACCCAATTGGGTGATAGCAATCTCATAGGTACAAGTTGAGGGTAACTGATGGTCGATTTGGGCAGCTGTGAAGCTGTCGGTGCAAGTTCATACTCTTCTGGTACCCAATTGGGTGATATCAATCTCATAGGTACAAGTTCAGGGTAACTGATGGTTGATTTGGGCAGCTGTGAAGCTGTCGGTGCAAGTTCATAGCCTTCTGGTACCCAATTAAGCAGTGGCAAAGGCGTGGGGGCAAGTTCATACTCTTCTGGTACCCAATTGGGTGATAGCAATCTCATAGGTACAAGTTCAGGGTAACTGATGGTCGATTTGGGCAGCTGGGAAGCTGTGTGTGCAAGTTCATAGTCTTCTGGTACCCAATTAAGCGGTGGCAAAGGCGTGGGGGCAAGTTCATACTCTTCTGGTACCTAATTGGGTGATAGCAATCTCATAGGTACAAGTTCAGGGTAACTGATGGTCGATTTGGACGGCTATGAAGCTGTCGGTGCAAGTTCATAGTCTTCTGGTACCCAATTGGGTGATAGCAGTCTCATAGGTGCAAGTTCAGGGTAACTGATAGTCGATTTGGGCAGCTGTGAAGCTGTTGGTGCAAGTTTCAAGTCAACTGATGCCCAATTGAGCAGTGGCAAAGGCGTGGGGGCAAGTTCATACTCCTCTGGTACCCAATTGAGTGATAGCAGTCTCATAGGTACAAGTTCAGGGTAACTGATGGTCGATTTGGGCAGCTGTGAAGCTGTCGGTGCAAGTCTATAGTCTTCCGGTACCCAATTGGGTGATAGCAATCTCATAGGTGCAAGTTCAGGGTAACTGATAGTCGATTTGGGCAGCTGTGAAGCTGTTGGTGCAAGTTTCAAGTCAACTGATACCCAATTGAGCAGTGGCAAAGGCGTGGGGGCAAGTTCATACTCCTCTGGTACCCAATTGAGTGATAGCAGTCTCATAGGTACAAGTTCAGGGTAACTGATGGTCGATTTGGGCAGCTGGGAAGCTGTGTGTGCAAGTTCATAGTCTTCTGGTACCCAATTAAGCGGTGGCAAAGGCGTGGGGGCAAGTTCATACTCCTCTGGTACCCAATTGGGTGATAGCAATCTCATAGGTACAAGTTTAGGGTAACTGATGGTCGATTTGGGCAGCTGTAAAGCTGTTGGTGCAAGTTTCAAGTCAACTGATGCCCAATTGAGCAGTGGCAAAGGCCTGGGGGCAAGTTCATACTCCTCTGGTACCCAATTGGGTGATAGCAATCTCATAGGTACAAGTTGAGGGTAACTGATGGTCGATTTGGGCAGCTGTGAAGCTGTCGGTGCAAGTTCATACTCTTCTGGTACCCAATTGGGTGATATCAATCTCATAGGTACAAGTTCAGGGTAACTGATGGTTGATTTGGGCAGCTGTGAAGCTGTCGGTGCAAGTTCATAGCCTTCTGGTACCCAATTAAGCAGTGGCAAAGGCGTGGGGGCAAGTTCATACTCTTCTGGTACCCAATTGGGTGATAGCAGTCTCATAGGTACAAGTTGAGGGTAACTGATGGTCGATTTGGGCAGCTGTGAAGCTGTCGGTGCAAGTTCATACTCTTCTGGTACCCAATTGGGTGATATCAATCTCATAGGTACAAGTTCAGGGTAACTGATGGTTGATTTGGGCAGCTGTGAAGCTGTCGGTGCAAGTTCATAGCCTTCTGGTACCCAATTAAGCAGTGGCAAAGGCGTGGGGGCAAGTTCATACTCTTCTGGTACCCAATTGGGTGATAGCAGTCTCATAGGTACAAGTTGAGGGTAACTGATGGTCGATTTGGGCAGCTGTGAAGCTGTCGGTGCAAGTTCATACTCTTCTGGTACCCAATTGGGTGATATCAATCTCATAGGTACAAGTTCAGGGTAACTGATGGTTGATTTGGGCAGCTGTGAAGCTGTCGGTGCAAGTTCATAGCCTTCTGGTACCCAATTAAGCAGTGGCAAAGGCGTGGGGGCAAGTTCATACTCTTCTGGTACCCAATTGGGTGATAGCAGTCTCATAGGTACAAGTTCAGGGTAACTGATGGTTGATTTGGGCAGCTGTGAAGCTGTCGGTGCAAGTTTCAAGTCAACTGATGCCCAATTGAGCAGTGGCAAAGGCGTGGGGGCAAGTTCATACTCCTCTGGTACCCAACTGGGTGATACCAGTCTCATAGGTGCAAGTTCAGGGTAACTGATGGTCGATTTGGGCAGCTGTGAAGCTGTCGGTGCAAGTTCATACTCTTCTGGTACCCAATTGGGTGATAGCAATCTCATAGGTACAACTTCAGGGTAACTGATGGTCGATTTGGGCAGCTGGGAAGCTGTGTGTGCAAGTTCATAATCTTCTGGTACCCAATTAAGCGGTGGCAAAGGCGTGGGGGCAAGTTCATACTCTTCTGGTACCTAATTGGGTGATAGCAATCTCATAGGTACAAGTTCAGGGTAACTGATGGTCGATTTGGGCAGCTATGAAGCTGTCGGTGCAAGTTCATAGTCTTCTGGTACCCAATTGGGTGATAGCAGTCTCATAGGTGCAAGTTCAGGGTAACTGATAGTCGATTTGGGCAGCTGTGAAGCTGTTGGTGCAAGTTTCAAGTCAACTGATGCCCAATTGAGCAGTGGCAAAGGCGTGGGGGCAAGTTCATACTCCTCTGGTACCCAATTGAGTGATAGCAGTCTCATAGGTACAAGTTCAGGGTAACTGATGGTCGATTTGGGCAGCTGTGAAGCTGTCGGTGCAAGTCTATAGTCTTCCGGTACCCAATTGGGTGATAGCAATCTCATAGGTACAAGTTCAGGGTAACTGATGGTCGATTTGGGCAGCTGGGAAGCTGTGTGTGCAAGTTCATAGTCTTCTGGTACCCAATTAAGCGGTGGCAAAGGCGTGGGGGCAAGTTCATACTCTTCTGGTACCTAATTGGGTGATAGCAATCTCATAGGTGCAAGTTCAGGGTAACTGATGGTCGATTTGGGCAGCTATGAAGCTGTCGGTGCAAGTTCATAGTCTTCTGGTACCCAATTAAGTGGTGGCAAAGGCGTCGGGGCAAGTTCATACTCCTCTGGTACCCAATTGGGTGATAGCAATCTCATAGGTACAAGTTCAGGGTAACTGATGGTCGATTTGGACGGCTATGAAGCTGTCGGTGCAAGTTCATAGTCTTCTGGTACCCAATTGGGTGATAGCAGTCTCATAGGTGCAAGTTCAGGGTAACTGATAGTCGATTTGGGCAGCTGTGAAGCTGTTGGTGCAAGTTTCAAGTCAACTGATGCCCAATTGAGCAGTGGCAAAGGCGTGGGGGCAACTTCATGTTCTTCAGGTACCCAATTGGGTGATAGGAACCTGATAGATACAATTTCAGGGTGATAGATGGTCGATCTGGGTAGCTGTGAAGCGGTCGGTGCAAGTTTGGAGTCAATTGATGCCCATTTAAGTTGTGGCAAAGCCGTGGGGGCAACTTCATGATCTTCGGGTACCTAATTGGGTGATAGCAACCTGATAGGTACAAGTTCAGGGTAACAGATGGTCGATCTGGGCAGCTGTAAAGCTGTCGGTGCAAGTTTGGAGTCAAATGATGCCCAATTGAGGGGTGGCAATCTCATAGGTACAAGTTCAGGGTAACAGATGGTCGATCTGGGCCGCTGTAAAGCTGTCGGTGCAAGTTTGGAGTCAAATGATGCCCATTTGAGATGTGGCAAAGCCGTAAGGGCAACTTCATGATCTTCGGGTACTTAATTGGGTGATAGGAACCTGATAGATACAAGTTCAGGGTAACAGATGGTCGATCTGTGCAGCTGTGAAGCTGTCGGTGCAAGTTTAGAGTCAACTGATGCCCATTTGTGATGTGGCAAAGCCGTGGGGGCAACTTCATGATCTTCAAGTACTCAATTGGGTGATAGCAACCTGATAGGTACAAGTTCAGGGTAACAGATGGTCGATCTGGGCAGCTGTAAAGCTGTCGGTGCAAGTTTGGAGTCAAATGATGCCCATTTGAGATGTGGCAAAGCCGTAAGGGCAACTTCATGATCTTCGGGTACTTAATTGGGTGATAGGAACCTGATAGGTACAAGTTCAGGGTAACAGATGGTCGATCTGGGCAGCTGTAAAGCTGTCGGTGAAAGTTTGGAGTCAACTGATGCCCAATTGAGGGGTGGCAATCTCATAGGTGCAAGTTCAGGGTAACTGATGGTCGATGTGGGCAGCTATGAAGCTGTCGGTGCAAGTTCATAGTCTTCTGGTACCCAATTAAGCGGTGGCAAAGGCGTGGGGGCAAGTTCATACTCTTCTGGTACCTAATTGGGTGATAGCAATCTCATAGGTACAAGTTCAGGGTAACTGATGGTCGATTTGGGCAGCTGTGAAGCTGTGTGTGCAGGTTCATAGTCTTCTGGTACCCAATTAAGCGGTGGCAAAGGCGTGGGGGCAAGTTCATACTCCTCTGGTACCCAATTGGGTGATAGCAGTCTCATAGGTGCAAGTTCAGGGTAACTGATGGTCGATTTGGGCAGCTGTGAAGCTGTCGGTGCAAGTTCATACTCTTCTGGTACCCAATTGGGTGATAGCAATCTCATAGGTACAAGTTGAGGGTAACTGATGGTCGATTTGGGCAGCTGTGAAGCTGTCGGTGCAAGTTCATACTCTTCTGGTACCCAATTGGGTGATATCAATCTCATAGGTACAAGTTCAGGGTAACTGATGGTTGATTTGGGCAGCTGTGAAGCTGTCGTTGCAAGTTCATAGCCTTCTGGTACCCAATTAAGCAGTGGCAAAGGCGTGGGGGCAAGTTCATACTCTTCTGGTACCCAATTGGGTGATAGCAGTCTCATAGGTACAAGTTCAGGGTAACTGATGGTTGATTTGGGCAGCTGTGAAGCTGTCGGTGCAAGTTTCAAGTCAACTGATGCCCAATTGAGCAGTGGCAAAGGCGTGGGGGCAAGTTCATACTCCTCTGGTACCCAACTGGGTGATACCAGTCTCATAGGTACAAGTTGAGGGTAACTGATGGTCGATTTGGGCAGCTGTGAAGCTGTCGGTGCAAGTTCATACTCTTCTGGTACCCAATTGGGTGATATCAATCTCATAGGTACAAGTTCAGGGTAACTGATGGTTGATTTGGGCAGCTGTGAAGCTGTCGGTGCAAGTTCATAGCCTTCTGGTACCCAATTGAGCAGTGGCAAAGGCGTGGGGGCAAGTTCATACTCCTCTGGTACCCAATTGGGTGATAGCAGTCTCATAGGTACAAGTTCAGGGTAACTGATGGTCGATTTGGGCAGCTATGAAGCTGTCGGTGCAAGTTCATAGTTTTCTGGTACCCAATTGGGTGATAGCAATCTCATAGGTACAAGTTCAGGGTAACTGATGGTCGATTTGGGCAGCTATGAAGCTGTTGGTGCAAGTTCATAGTCTTCTGGTACCCAATTAAGCGGTGGCAAGGGCGTGGGGGCAAGTTCATACTCTTCTGGTACCCAATTGGGTGATAGCAATCTCATAGGTACAAGTTCAGGGTAACTGATGGTCGATTTGGGCAGCTATGAAGCTGTCGGTGCAAGTTCATAGTCTTCCGGTACCCAATTGGGTGATAGCAATCTCATAGGTACAAGTTCAGGGTAACTGATGGTCGATTTGGGCAGCTGGGAAGCTGTGTGTGCAAGTTCATAGTCTTCTGGTACCCAATTAAGCGGTGGCAAAGGCGTGGGGGCAAGTTCATACTCTTCTGGTACCTAATTGGGTGATAGCAATCTCATAGGTGCAAGTTCAGGGTAACTGATGGTCGATTTGGGCAGCTATGAAGCTGTCGGTGCAAGTTCATAGTCTTCTGGTACCCAATTAAGTGGTGGCAAAGGCGTCGGGGCAAGTTCATACTCCTCTGGTACCCAATTGGGTGATAGCAATCTCATAGGTGCAAGTTCAGGGTAACTGATGGTCGATGTGGGCAGCTATGAAGCTGTCGGTGCAAGTTCATAGTCTTCTGGTACCCAATTAAGCGGTGGCAAAGGCGTGGGGGCAAGTTCATACTCTTCTGGTACCTAATTGGGTGATAGCAATCTCATAGGTACAAGTTCAGGGTAACTGATGGTCGATTTGGGCAGCTGTGAAGCTGTGTGTGCAGGTTCATAGTCTTCTGGTACCCAATTAAGCGGTGGCAAAGGCGTGGGGGCAAGTTCATACTCCTCTGGTACCCAATTGGGTGATAGCAGTCTCATAGGTGCAAGTTCAGGGTAACTGATGGTCGATTTGGGCAGCTGTGAAGCTGTCGGTGCAAGTTCATACTCTTCTGGTACCCAATTGGGTGATAGCAATCTCATAGGTACAAGTTGAGGGTAACTGATGGTCGATTTGGGCAGCTGTGAAGCTGTCGGTGCAAGTTCATACTCTTCTGGTACCCAATTGGGTGATATCAATCTCATAGGTACAAGTTCAGGGTAACTGATGGTTGATTTGGGCAGCTGTGAAGCTGTCGGTGCAAGTTCATACTCTTCTGGTACCCAATTGGGTGATAGCAATCTCATAGGTACAAGTTCAGGGTAACTGATGGTCGATTTGGGCAGCTATGAAGCTGTCGGTGCAAGTTCATAGTCTTCTGGTACCCAATTAAGTGGTGGCAAAGGCGTCGGGGCAAGTTCATACTCCTCTGGTACCCAATTGGGTGATAGCAATCTCATAGGTGCAAGTTCAGGGTAACTGATGGTCGATGTGGGCAGCTATGAAGCTGTCGGTGCAAGTTCATAGTCTTCTGGTACCCAATTAAGCGGTGGCAAAGGCGTGGGGGCAAGTTCATACTCTTCTGGTACCTAATTGGGTGATAGCAATCTCATAGGTACAAGTTGAGGGTAACTGATGGTCGATTTGGGCAGCTGTGAAGCTGTCAGTGCAAGTTCATACTCTTCTGGTACCCAATTGGGTGATATCAATCTCATAGGTACAAGTTCAGGGTAACTGATGGTTGATTTGGGCAGCTGTGAAGCTGTCGTTGCAAGTTCATAGCCTTCTGGTACCCAATTAAGCAGTGGCAAAGGCGTGGGGGCAAGTTCATACTCTTCTGGTACCCAATTGGGTGATAGCAGTCTCATAGGTACAAGTTCAGGGTAACTGATGGTTGATTTGGGCAGCTGTGAAGCTGTCGGTGCAAGTTTCAAGTCAACTGATGCCCAATTGAGCAGTGGCAAAGGCGTGGGGGCAAGTTCATACTCCTCTGGTACCCAACTGGGTGATACCAGTCTCATAGGTACAAGTTGAGGGTAACTGATGGTCGATTTGGGCAGCTGTGAAGCTGTCGGTGCAAGTTCATACTCTTCTGGTACCCAATTGGGTGATATCAATCTCATAGGTACAAGTTCAGGGTAACTGATGGTTGATTTGGGCAGCTGTGAAGCTGTCGGTGCAAGTTCATAGCCTTCTGGTACCCAATTGAGCAGTGGCAAAGGCGTGGGGGCAAGTTCATACTCCTCTGGTACCCAATTGGGTGATAGCAATCTCATAGGTACAAGTTGAGGGTAACTGATGGTCGATTTGGGCAGCTGTGAAGCTGTCGGTGCAAGTTCATACTCTTCTGGTACCCAATTGGGTGATATCAATCTCATAGGTACAAGTTCAGGGTAACTGATGGTTGATTTGGGCAGCTGTGAAGCTGTCGGTGCAAGTTCATACTCTTCTGGTACCCAATTGGGTGATAGCAATCTCATAGGTACAAGTTCAGGGTAACTGATGGTTGATTTGGGCAGCTGTGAAGCTGTCGGTGCAAGTTCATAGCCTTCTGGTACCCAATTGAGCAGTGGCAAAGGCGTGGGGGGAAGTTCATACTCCTCTGGTACCCAATTGGGTGATAGCAATCTCATAGGTACAAGTTGAGGGTAACTGATGGTCGATTTGGGCAGCTGTGAAGCTGTCGGTGCAAGTTCATACTCTTCTGGTACCCAATTGGGTGATATCAATCTCATAGGTACAAGTTCAGGGTAACTGATGGTTGATTTGGGCAGCTGTGAAGCTGTCGGTGCAAGTTCATACTCTTCTGGTACCCAATTGGGTGATAGCAATCTCATAGGTACAAGTTCAGGGTAACTGATGGTCGATTTGGGCAGCTATGAAGCTGTCGGTGCAAGTTCATAGTCTTCTGGTACCCAATTAAGCGGTGGCAAAGGCGTGGGGGCAAGTTCATACTCTTCTGGTACCTAATTGGGTGATAGCAATCTCATAGGTACAAGTTCAGGGTAACTGATGGTTGATTTGGGCAGCTGTGAAGCTGTCGGTGCAAGTTTCAAGTCAACTGATGCCCAATTGAGCCGTGGCAAAGGCGTGGGGGCAAGTTCATACTCCTCTGGTACCCAACTGGGTGATAGCAATCTCATAGGTGCAGGTTTAGGGTAACTGATGGTCGATTTGAGCAGCTGTGAAGCTGTTGGTGCAAGTTTCAAGTCAACTGATGCCCAATTGAGCAGTGGCAAAGGCGTGGGGGCAAGTTCATACTCCTCTGGTACCCAATTGAGTGATAGCAGTCTCATAGGTACAAGTTCAGGGTAACTGATGGTCGATTTGGGCAGCTGTGAAGCTGTCGATGCAAGTTCATACTCTTCTGGTACCCAATTGGGTGATAGCAATCTCATAGGTACAAGTTCAGGGTAACTGATGGTCGATTTGGGCAGCTGTGAAGCTATTGGTGCAAGTTTCAAGTCAACTGATGCCCAATTGAGCAGTGGCAAAGGCGTGGGGGCAAGTTCATACTCCTCTGGTACCCAATTGAGTGATAGCAGTCTCATAGGTGCAAGTTCAGGGTAACTGATGGTCGATTTGGGCAGCTGTGAAGCTGTCGATGCAAGTTCATACTCTTCTGGTACCCAATTGGGTGATAGCAATCTCATAGGTACAAGTTCAGGGTAACTGATGGTCGATTTGGGCAGCTGGGAAGCTGTGTGTGCAAGTTCATAGTCTTCTGGTACCCAATTAAGCGGTGGCAAAGGCGTGGGGGCAAGTTCATACTCCTCTGGTACCCAATTGGATGATAGCAATCTCATAGGTACAACTTTAGGGTAACTGATGGTCGATTTGGGCAGCTATGAAGCTGTCGGTGCAAGTTCACAATCCTCTGGTACCCAATTGGGTGATAGCAGTCTCATAGGTACAAGTTCAGGGTAACTTATGGTCGATTTGGGCAGCTATGAAGCTGTCGGTGCAAGTTCATAGTTTTCTGGTACCCAATTGGGTGATAGCAATCTCATAGGTACAAGTTCAGGGTAACTGATGGTCGATTTGGGCAGCTGTGAAGCTGTTGGTGCAAGTTTCAAGTCAACTGATGCCCAATTGAGCAGTGGCAAAGGCGTGGGGGCAAGTTCATACTCCTCTGGTACGCAATTGGGTGATAGCAATCTCATAGGTACAAGTTTAGGGTAACTGATGGTCGATTTGGGCAGCTATGAAGCTGTCGGTGCAAGTTCATAGTTTTCTGGTACCCAATTGGGTGATAGCAATCTCATAGGTACAAGTTCAGGGTAACTGATGGTCGATTTGGGCAGCTATGAAGCTGTCGGTGCAAGTTCATAGTCTTCTGGTACCCAATTAAGCGGTGGCAAAGGCGTGGGGGCAAGTTCATACTCTTCTGGTATCTAATTGGATGATAGCAATCTCATAGGTACAAGTTCAGGGTAACTGATGGTCGATTTGGGCAGCTGTGAAGCTGTCGGTGCAAGTCTATAGTTTTCCGGTACCCAATTGGGTGATAGCAATCTCATAGGTACAAGTTCAGGGTAACTGATGGTCGATTTGGGCAGCTGGGAAGCTGTGTGTGCAAGTTCATAGTCTTCTGGTACCCAATTAAGCGGTGGCAAAGGCGTGGGGGCAAGTTCATACTCTTCTGGTATCTAATTGGATGATAGCAATCTCATAGGTACAAGTTCAGGGTAACTGATGGTCGATTTGGGCAGCTGTGAAGCTGTCGGTGCAAGTTCATACTCTTCTGGTACCCAATTGGGTGATAGCAATCTCATAGGTACAAGTTCAGGGTAACTGATGGTCGATTTGGGCAGCTATGAAGCTGTCGGTGCAAGTTCATAGTCTTCTGGTACCCAATTAAGCGGTGGCAAAGGCGTGGGGGCAAGTTCATACTCTTCTGGTATCTAATTGGATGATAGCAATCTCATAGGTACAAGTTCAGGGTAACTGATGGTCGATTTGGGCAGCTGTGAAGCTGTCGGTGCAAGTCTATAGTTTTCCGGTACCCAATTGGGTGATAGCAATCTCATAGGTACAAGTTCAGGGTAACTGATGGTCGATTTGGGCAGCTATGAAGCTGTCGGTGCAAGTTCATAGTCTTCTGGTACCCAATTAAGCGGTGGCAAAGGCGTGGGGGCAAGTTCATACTCTTCTGGTATCTAATTGGATGATAGCAATCTCATAGGTACAAGTTTAGGGTAACTGATGGTCGATTTGGGCAGCTATGAAGCTGTCGGTGCAAGTCTATAGTCTTCCGGTACTCAATTGGGTGATAGCAATCTCATAGGTACAAGTTCAGGGTAACTGATGGTCGATTTGGGCAGCTGGGAAGCTGTGTGTGCAAGTTCATAGTCTTCTGGTACCCAATTAAGCGGTGGCAAAGGCGTGGGGGCAAGTTCATACTCCTCTGGTACCCAATTGGGTGATAGCAATCTCATAGGTACAAGTTTAGGGTAACTGATGGTCGATTTGGGCAGCTATGAAGCTGTCGGTGCAAGTTCACAATCCTCTGGTACCCAATTGGGTGATAGCAGTCTCATGGGTACAAGTTCAGGGTAACTGATGGTCGATTTGGGTAGCTATGAAGCTGTCGTGGCAAGGTCATAGTTTTCTGGTACCCAATTGGGTGATAGCAATCTCATAGGTACAAGTTCAGGGTAACTGATGGTCGATTTGGGCAGCTGGGAAGCTGTGTGTGCAAGTTCATACTCTTCTGGTACCCAATTGGGTGATAGCAATCTCATAGGTACAAGTTCAGGGTAACTGATGGTCGATTTGGGCAGCTGTGAAGCTATTGGTGCAAGTTTCAAGTCAACTGATGCCCAATTGAGCAGTGGCAAAGGCGTGGGGGCAAGTTCATACTCCTCTGGTACCCAATTGAGTGATAGCAGTCTCATAGGTGCAAGTTCAGGGTAACTGATGGTCGATTTGGGCAGCTGTGAAGCTGTCGATGCAAGTTCATACTCTTCTGGTACCCAATTGGGTGATAGCAATCTCATAGGTACAAGTTCAGGGTAACTGATGGTCGATTTGGGCAGCTGTGAAGCTATTGGTGCAAGTTTCAAGTCAACTGATGCCCAATTGAGCAGTGGCAAAGGCGTGGGGGCAAGTTCATACTCCTCTGGTACCCAATTGAGTGATAGCAGTCTCATAGGTGCAAGTTCAGGGTAACTGATGGTCGATTTGGGCAGCTGTGAAGCTGTCGATGCAAGTTCATACTCTTCTGGTACCCAATTGGGTGATAGCAATCTCATAGGTACAAGTTCAGGGTAACTGATGGTCGATTTGGGCAGCTGTGAAGCTATTGGTGCAAGTTTCAAGTCAACTGATGCCCAATTGAGCAGTGGCAAAGGCGTGGGGGCAAGTTCATACTCCTCTGGTACCCAATTGAGTGATAGCAGTCTCATAGGTGCAAGTTCAGGGTAACTGATGGTCGATTTGGGCAGCTGTGAAGCTGTCGATGCAAGTTCATACTCTTCTGGTACCCAATTGGGTGATAGCAATCTCATAGGTACAAGTTCAGGGTAACTGATGGTCGATTTGGGCAGCTGTGAAGCTATTGGTGCAAGTTTCAAGTCAACTGATGCCCAATTGAGCAGTGGCAAAGGCGTGGGGGCAAGTTCATACTCCTCTGGTACCCAATTGAGTGATAGCAGTCTCATAGGTGCAAGTTCAGGGTAACTGATGGTCGATTTGGGCAGCTGTGAAGCTGTCGATGCAAGTTCATACTCTTCTGGTACCCAATTGGGTGATAGCAATCTCATAGGTACAAGTTCAGGGTAACTGATGGTCGATTTGGGCAGCTGGGAAGCTGTGTGTGCAAGTTCATAGTCTTCTGGTACCCAATTAAGCGGTGGCAAAGGCGTGGGGGCAAGTTCATACTCCTCTGGTACCCAATTGGGTGATAGCAATCTCATAGGTACAACTTTAGGGTAACTGATGGTCGATTTGGGCAGCTATGAAGCTGTCGGTGCAAGTTCACAATCCTCTGGTACCCAATTGGGTGATAGCAGTCTCATAGGTACAAGTTCAGGGTAACTTATGGTCGATTTGGGCAGCTATGAAGCTGTCGGTGCAAGTTCATAGTTTTCTGGTACCCAATTGGGTGATAGCAATCTCATAGGTACAAGTTCAGGGTAACTGATGGTCGATTTGGGCAGCTGTGAAGCTGTTGGTGCAAGTTTCAAGTCAACTGATGCCCAATTGAGCAGTGGCAAAGGCGTGGGGGCAAGTTCATACTCCTCTGGTACGCAATTGGGTGATAGCAATCTCATAGGTACAAGTTTAGGGTAACTGATGGTCGATTTGGGCAGCTATGAAGCTGTCGGTGCAAGTTCATAGTTTTCTGGTACCCAATTGGGTGATAGCAATCTCATAGGTACAAGTTCAGGGTAACTGATGGTCGATTTGGGCAGCTATGAAGCTGTCGGTGCAAGTTCATAGTCTTCTGGTACCCAATTAAGCGGTGGCAAAGGCGTGGGGGCAAGTTCATACTCTTCTGGTATCTAATTGGATGATAGCAATCTCATAGGTACAAGTTCAGGGTAACTGATGGTCGATTTGGGCAGCTGTGAAGCTGTCGGTGCAAGTCTATAGTTTTCCGGTACCCAATTGGGTGATAGCAATCTCATAGGTACAAGTTCAGGTTAACTGATGGTCGATTTGGGCAGCTGGGAAGCTGTGTGTGCAAGTTCATAGTCTTCTGGTACCCAATTAAGCGGTGGCAAAGGCGTGGGGGCAAGTTCATACTCTTCTGGTATCTAATTGGATGATAGCAATCTCATAGGTACAAGTTCAGGGTAACTGATGGTCGATTTGGGCAGCTATGAAGCTGTCGGTGCAAGTTCACAATCCTCTGGTACCCAATTGGGTGATAGCAATCTCATAGGTACAAGTTCAGGGTAACTGATGGTCGATTTGGGCAGCTATGAAGCTGTCGGTGCAAGTTCATAGTCTTCTGGTACCCAATTAAGCGGTGGCAAAGGCGTGGGGGCAAGTTCATACTCTTCTGGTATCTAATTGGATGATAGCAATCTCATAGGTACAAGTTCAGGGTAACTGATGGTCGATTTGGGCAGCTGTGAAGCTGTCGGTGCAAGTCTATAGTTTTCCGGTACCCAATTGGGTGATAGCAATCTCATAGGTACAAGTTCAGGGTAACTGATGGTCGATTTGGGCAGCTATGAAGCTGTCGGTGCAAGTTCATAGTCTTCTGGTACCCAATTAAGCGGTGGCAAAGGCGTGGGGGCAAGTTCATACTCTTCTGGTATCTAATTGGATGATAGCAATCTCATAGGTACAAGTTTAGGGTAACTGATGGTCGATTTGGGCAGCTATGAAGCTGTCGGTGCAAGTTCATACTCTTCTGGTATCTAATTGGATGATAGCAATCTCATAGGTACAAGTTCAGGGTAACTGATGGTCGATTTGGGCAGCTGTGAAGCTGTCGATGCAAGTTCATACTCTTCTGGTACCCAATTGGGTGATAGCAATCTCATAGGTACAAGTTCAGGGTAACTGATGGTCGATTTGGGCAGCTGTGAAGCTATTGGTGCAAGTTTCAAGTCAACTGATGCCCAATTGAGCAGTGGCAAAGGCGTGGGGGCAAGTTCATACTCCTCTGGTACCCAATTGAGTGATAGCAGTCTCATAGGTGCAAGTTCAGGGTAACTGATGGTCGATTTGGGCAGCTGTGAAGCTGTCGATGCAAGTTCATACTCTTCTGGTACCCAATTGGGTGATAGCAATCTCATAGGTACAAGTTCAGGGTAACTGATGGTCGATTTGGGCAGCTGGGAAGCTGTGTGTGCAAGTTCATAGTCTTCTGGTACCCAATTAAGCGGTGGCAAAGGCGTGGGGGCAAGTTCATACTCCTCTGGTACCCAATTGGGTGATAGCAATCTCATAGGTACAACTTTAGGGTAACTGATGGTCGATTTGGGCAGCTATGAAGCTGTCGGTGCAAGTTCACAATCCTCTGGTACCCAATTGGGTGATAGCAGTCTCATAGGTACAAGTTCAGGGTAACTTATGGTCGATTTGGGCAGCTATGAAGCTGTCGGTGCAAGTTCATAGTTTTCTGGTACCCAATTGGGTGATAGCAATCTCATAGGTACAAGTTCAGGGTAACTGATGGTCGATTTGGGCAGCTGTGAAGCTGTTGGTGCAAGTTTCAAGTCAACTGATGCCCAATTGAGCAGTGGCAAAGGCGTGGGGGCAAGTTCATACTCCTCTGGTACGCAATTGGGTGATAGCAATCTCATAGGTACAAGTTTAGGGTAACTGATGGTCGATTTGGGCAGCTATGAAGCTGTCGGTGCAAGTTCATAGTTTTCTGGTACCCAATTGGGTGATAGCAATCTCATAGGTACAAGTTCAGGGTAACTGATGGTCGATTTGGGCAGCTATGAAGCTGTCGGTGCAAGTTCATAGTCTTCTGGTACCCAATTAAGCGGTGGCAAAGGCGTGGGGGCAAGTTCATACTCTTCTGGTATCTAATTGGATGATAGCAATCTCATAGGTACAAGTTCAGGGTAACTGATGGTCGATTTGGGCAGCTGTGAAGCTGTCGGTGCAAGTCTATAGTTTTCCGGTACCCAATTGGGTGATAGCAATCTCATAGGTACAAGTTCAGGTTAACTGATGGTCGATTTGGGCAGCTGGGAAGCTGTGTGTGCAAGTTCATAGTCTTCTGGTACCCAATTAAGCGGTGGCAAAGGCGTGGGGGCAAGTTCATACTCTTCTGGTATCTAATTGGATGATAGCAATCTCATAGGTACAAGTTCAGGGTAACTGATGGTCGATTTGGGCAGCTGTGAAGCTGTCGGTGCAAGTTCATACTCTTCTGGTACCCAATTGGGTGATAGCAATCTCATAGGTACAAGTTCAGGGTAACTGATGGTCGATTTGGGCAGCTATGAAGCTGTCGGTGCAAGTTCATAGTCTTCTGGTACCCAATTAAGCGGTGGCAAAGGCGTGGGGGCAAGTTCATACTCTTCTGGTATCTAATTGGATGATAGCAATCTCATAGGTACAAGTTCAGGGTAACTGATGGTCGATTTGGGCAGCTGTGAAGCTGTCGGTGCAAGTCTATAGTTTTCCGGTACCCAATTGGGTGATAGCAATCTCATAGGTACAAGTTCAGGGTAACTGATGGTCGATTTGGGCAGCTATGAAGCTGTCGGTGCAAGTTCATAGTCTTCTGGTACCCAATTAAGCGGTGGCAAAGGCGTGGGGGCAAGTTCATACTCTTCTGGTATCTAATTGGATGATAGCAATCTCATAGGTACAAGTTTAGGGTAACTGATGGTCGATTTGGGCAGCTATGAAGCTGTCGGTGCAAGTCTATAGTCTTCCGGTACTCAATTGGGTGATAGCAATCTCATAGGTACAAGTTCAGGGTAACTGATGGTCGATTTGGGCAGCTGGGAAGCTGTGTGTGCAAGTTCATAGTCTTCTGGTACCCAATTAAGCGGTGGCAAAGGCGTGGGGGCAAGTTCATACTCCTCTGGTACCCAATTGGGTGATAGCAATCTCATAGGTACAAGTTTAGGGTAACTGATGGTCGATTTGGGCAGCTATGAAGCTGTCGGTGCAAGTTCACAATCCTCTGGTACCCAATTGGGTGATAGCAGTCTCATGGGTACAAGTTCAGGGTAACTGATGGTCGATTTGGGTAGCTATGAAGCTGTCGTGGCAAGGTCATAGTTTTCTGGTACCCAATTGGGTGATAGCAATCTCATAGGTACAAGTTCAGGGTAACTGATGGTCGATTTGGGCAGCTGGGAAGCTGTGTGTGCAAGTTCATACTCTTCTGGTACCCAATTGGGTGATAGCAATCTCATAGGTACAAGTTCAGGGTAACTGATGGTCGATTTGGGCAGCTGTGAAGCTATTGGTGCAAGTTTCAAGTCAACTGATGCCCAATTGAGCAGTGGCAAAGGCGTGGGGGCAAGTTCATACTCCTCTGGTACCCAATTGAGTGATAGCAGTCTCATAGGTGCAAGTTCAGGGTAACTGATGGTCGATTTGGGCAGCTGTGAAGCTGTCGATGCAAGTTCATACTCTTCTGGTACCCAATTGGGTGATAGCAATCTCATAGGTACAAGTTCAGGGTAACTGATGGTCGATTTGGGCAGCTGTGAAGCTATTGGTGCAAGTTTCAAGTCAACTGATGCCCAATTGAGCAGTGGCAAAGGCGTGGGGGCAAGTTCATACTCCTCTGGTACCCAATTGAGTGATAGCAGTCTCATAGGTGCAAGTTCAGGGTAACTGATGGTCGATTTGGGCAGCTGTGAAGCTGTCGATGCAAGTTCATACTCTTCTGGTACCCAATTGGGTGATAGCAATCTCATAGGTACAAGTTCAGGGTAACTGATGGTCGATTTGGGCAGCTGTGAAGCTATTGGTGCAAGTTTCAAGTCAACTGATGCCCAATTGAGCAGTGGCAAAGGCGTGGGGGCAAGTTCATACTCCTCTGGTACCCAATTGAGTGATAGCAGTCTCATAGGTGCAAGTTCAGGGTAACTGATGGTCGATTTGGGCAGCTGTGAAGCTGTCGATGCAAGTTCATACTCTTCTGGTACCCAATTGGGTGATAGCAATCTCATAGGTACAAGTTCAGGGTAACTGATGGTCGATTTGGGCAGCTGGGAAGCTGTGTGTGCAAGTTCATAGTCTTCTGGTACCCAATTAAGCGGTGGCAAAGGCGTGGGGGCAAGTTCATACTCCTCTGGTACCCAATTGGGTGATAGCAATCTCATAGGTACAACTTTAGGGTAACTGATGGTCGATTTGGGCAGCTATGAAGCTGTCGGTGCAAGTTCACAATCCTCTGGTACCCAATTGGGTGATAGCAGTCTCATAGGTACAAGTTCAGGGTAACTTATGGTCGATTTGGGCAGCTATGAAGCTGTCGGTGCAAGTTCATAGTTTTCTGGTACCCAATTGGGTGATAGCAATCTCATAGGTACAAGTTCAGGGTAACTGATGGTCGATTTGGGCAGCTGTGAAGCTGTTGGTGCAAGTTTCAAGTCAACTGATGCCCAATTGAGCAGTGGCAAAGGCGTGGGGGCAAGTTCATACTCCTCTGGTACGCAATTGGGTGATAGCAATCTCATAGGTACAAGTTTAGGGTAACTGATGGTCGATTTGGGCAGCTATGAAGCTGTCGGTGCAAGTTCATAGTTTTCTGGTACCCAATTGGGTGATAGCAATTTCATAGGTACAAGTTCAGGGTAACTGATGGTCGATTTGGGCAGCTATGAAGCTGTCGGTGCAAGTTCATAGTCTTCTGGTACCCAATTAAGCGGTGGCAAAGGCGTGGGGGCAAGTTCATACTCTTCTGGTATCTAATTGGATGATAGCAATCTCATAGGTACAAGTTCAGGGTAACTGATGGTCGATTTGGGCAGCTGTGAAGCTGTCGGTGCAAGTCTATAGTTTTCCGGTACCCAATTGGGTGATAGCAATCTCATAGGTACAAGTTCAGGGTAACTGATGGTCGATTTGGGCAGCTGGGAAGCTGTGTGTGCAAGTTCATAGTCTTCTGGTACCCAATTAAGCGGTGGCAAAGGCGTGGGGGCAAGTTCATACTCTTCTGGTATCTAATTGGATGATAGCAATCTCATAGGTACAAGTTCAGGGTAACTGATGGTCGATTTGGGCAGCTGTGAAGCTGTCGGTGCAAGTTCATACTCTTCTGGTACCCAATTGGGTGATAGCAATCTCATAGGTACAAGTTCAGGGTAACTGATGGTCGATTTGGGCAGCTATGAAGCTGTCGGTGCAAGTTCATAGTCTTCTGGTACCCAATTAAGCGGTGGCAAAGGCGTGGGGGCAAGTTCATACTCTTCTGGTATCTAATTGGATGATAGCAATCTCATAGGTACAAGTTCAGGGTAACTGATGGTCGATTTGGGCAGCTGTGAAGCTGTCGGTGCAAGTCTATAGTTTTCCGGTACCCAATTGGGTGATAGCAATCTCATAGGTACAAGTTCAGGGTAACTGATGGTCGATTTGGGCAGCTATGAAGCTGTCGGTGCAAGTTCATAGTCTTCTGGTACCCAATTAAGCAGTGGCAAAGGCGTGGGGGCAAGTTCATACTCTTCTGGTATCTAATTGGATGATAGCAATCTCATAGGTACAAGTTTAGGGTAACTGATGGTCGATTTGGGCAGCTATGAAGCTGTCGGTGCAAGTCTATAGTCTTCCGGTACTCAATTGGGTGATAGCAATCTCATAGGTACAAGTTTAGGGTAACTGATGGTCGATTTGGGCAGCTATGAAGCTGTCGGTGCAAGTTCACAATCCTCTGGTACCCAATTGGGTGATAGCAGTCTCATAGGTACAAGTTCACGGTAACTGATGGTCGATTTGGGCAGCTATGAAGCTGTCGGTGCAAGTTCATAGTTTTCTGGTACCCAATTGGGTGATAGCAATCTCATAGGTACAAGTTCAGGGTAACTGATGGTCGATTTGGGCAGCTGTGAAGCTGTCGGTGCAAGTCTATAGTCTTCCGGTACCCAATTGGGTGATAGCAATCTCATAGGTACAAGTTCAGGGTAACTGATGGTCGATTTGGGCAGCTGTGAAGCTGTCGGTGCAAGTCTATAGTCTTCCGGTACCCAATTGGGTGATAGCAGTCTCATAGGTACAAGTTCAGGGTAACTGATGGTCGATTTGGGCACCTGTAAAACTGTCGGTGCAAGTTCATAGTCTTTTGGTACCCAATTAAGCGGTGGCAAGGGCGTGGGGGCAAGTTCATACTCTTCTGGTACCCAATTGGGTGATAGCAGTCTCATAGGTACAAGTTCAGGGTAACTGATGGTCGATTTGGGCACCTGTAAAGCTGTCGGTGCAAGTTCATAGTCTTTTGGTACCCAATTAAGGGGTGGCAAGGGCGTGGGGGCAAGTTCATACTCTTCTGGTACCCAATTGGGTGATAGCAGTCTTATAGGTACAAGTTCAGGGTAACTGATGGTCGATTTGGGCACCTGTAAAACTGTCGGTGCAAGTTCATAGTCTTTTGGTACCCAATTAAGCGGTGGCAAGGGCGTGGGGGCAAGTTCATACTCTTCTGGTACCCAATTGGGTGATAGCAGTCTCATAGGTACAAGTTCAGGGTAACTGATGGTCGATTTGGGCAGCTATGAAGCTGTCGGTGCAAGTTCATAGTTTTCTGGTACCCAATTGGGTGATAGCAGTCTCATAGGTGCAAGTTCAGGGTAACTGATGGTCGATTTGGGCAGCTGTGAAGCTGTCGGTGCAAGTTTATACTCTTCTGGTACCCAATTGGGTGATAGCAGTCTCATAGGTGCAAGTTCAGGGTAACTGATGGTCGATTTCGGCAGCTGTGAAGCTGTTGGTGCAAGTTCATACTCTTCTGGTACCCAATTGGGTGATAGCAATCTCATAGGTACAAGTTCAGGAAAACTGATGGTTGATTTGGGCAGCTGTGAAGCTGTCGGTGCAAGTTCATAGTCTTCTGGTACCCAATTGGGTGATAGCAATCTCATAGGTACAAGTTCAGGGTAACTGATGGTCGATTTGGGCAGCTGGGAAGCTGTGTGTGCAAGTTCATAGTCTTCTGGTACCCAATTAAGCGGTGGCAAAGGAGTGGGGGCAAGTTCATACTCTTCTGGTACCCAATTGGGTAATAGCAGTCTCATAGGTGCAAGTTCAGGGTAACTGATGGTCGATTTGGGCAGCTGTGAAGCTGTCGGTGCAAGTTCATACTCTTCTGGTACCCAATTGGGTGATAGCAGTCTCATAGGTGCAAGTTCAGGGTAACTGATGGTCGATTTCGGCAGCTGTGAAGCTGTCGGTGCAAATTCATACTCTTCTGGTACCCAATTGGGTGATAGCAATCTCATAGGTACAAGTTCAGGAAAACTGATGGTTGATTTGGGCAGCTGTGAAGCTGTCGGTGCAAGTTCATAGTCTTCTGGTACCCAATTGGGTGATAGCAGTCTCATAGGTACAAGTTCAGGGTAACTGATGGTTGATTTGGGCAGCTGTGAAGCTGTCGGTGCAAGTTCATAGTCTTCTGGTACCCAATTGGGTGATAGCAATCTCATAGGTACAAGTTCAGGGTAACTGATGGTCGATTTGGGCAGCTGGGAAGCTGTGTGTGCAAGTTCATAGTCTTCTGGTACCCAATTAAGCGGTGGCAAAGGAGTGGGGGCAAGTTCATACTCTTCTGGTACCCAATTGGGTGATAGCAGTCTCATAGGTGCAAGTTCAGGGTAACTGATGGTCGATTTGGGCAGCTGTGAAGCTGTCGGTGCAAGTTCATACTCTTCTGGTACCCAATTGGGTGATAGCAATCTCATAGGTACAAGTTCAGGGTAACTGATGGTCGATTTGGGCACCTGTAAAGCTGTCGGTGCAAGTTCATAGTCTTTTGGTACCCAATTAAGCGGTGGCAAGGGCGTGGGGGCAAGTTCATACTCTTCTGGTACCCAATTGGGTGATAGCAGTCTCATAGGTGCAAGTTCAGGGTAACTGATGGTCGATTTGGGCAGCTGTGAAGCTGTCGGTGCAAGTTCATACTCTTCTGGTACCCAATTGGGTGATAGCAGTCTCATAGGTGCAAGTTCAGGGTAACTGATGGTCGATTTCGGCAGCTGTGAAGCTGTCGGTGCAAATTCATACTCTTCTGGTACCCAATTGGGTGATAGCAATCTCATAGGTACAAGTTCAGGAAAACTGATGGTTGATTTGGGCAGCTGTGAAGCTGTCGGTGCAAGTTCATAGTCTTCTGGTACCCAATTGGGTGATAGCAGTCTCATAGGTACAAGTTCAGGGTAACTGATGGTTGATTTGGGCAGCTGTGAAGCTGTCGGTGCAAGTTCATAGTCTTCTGGTACCCAATTAAGCGGTGGCAAAGGAGTGGGGGCAAGTTCATACTCTTCTGGTACCCAATTGGGTGATAGCAGTCTCATAGGTGCAAGTTCAGGGTAACTGATGGTCGATTTGGGCAGCTGTGAAGCTGTCGGTGCAAGTTCATACTCTTCTGGTACCCAATTGGGTGATAGCAATCTCATAGGTACAAGTTCAGCGTAACTGATGGTCGATTTGGGCACCTGTAAAGCTGTTGGTGCAAGTTCATAGTCTTTTGGTACCCAATTAAGCGGTGGCAAGGGCGTGGGGGCAAGTTCATACTCTTCTGGTACCCAATTGGGTGATAGCAGTCTCATAGGTGCAAGTTCAGGGTAACTGATGGTCGATTTGGGCAGCTGTGAAGCTGTCGGTGCAAGTTCATACTCTTCTGGTACCCAATTGGGTGATAGCAGTCTCATAGGTGCAAGTTCAGGGTAACTGATGGTCGATTTCGGCAGCTGTGAAGCTGTCGGTGCAAGTTCATACTCTTCTGGTACCCAATTGGGTAAAAGCAATCTCATAGGTACAAGTTCAGGGTAACTGATGGTTGATTTGGGCAGCTGTGAAGCTGTCGGTGCAAGTTCATACTCTTCTGGTACCCAATTGGGTGATAGCAATCTCATAGGTACAAGTTCAGGGTAACTGATGGTCGATTTGGGCAGCTGGGAAGCTGTGTGTGCAAGTTCATAGTCTTCTGGTACCCAATTAAGCGGTGGCAAAGGAGTGGGGGCAAGTTCATACTCTTCTGGTACCCAATTGGGTGATAGCAGTCTCATAAGTGCAAGTTCAGGGTAACTGATGGTCGATTTGGGCAGCTGTGAAGCTGTCGGTGCAAGTTCATACTCTTCTGGTACCCAATTGGGTGATAGCAATCTCATAGGTACAAGTTCAGGGTAACTGATGGTCGATTTGGGCACCTGTAAAGCTGTCGGTGCAAGTTCATAGTCTTTTGGTACCCAATTAAGCGGTGGCAAGGGCGTGGGGGCAAGTTCATACTCTTCTGGTACCCAATTGGGTGATAGCAGTCTCATAGGTGCAAGTTCAGGGTAACTGATGGTCGATTTGGGCAGCTGTGAAGCTGTCGGTGCAAGTTCATACTCTTCTGGTACCCAATTGGGTGATAGCAGTCTCATAGGTGCAAGTTCAGGGTAACTGATGGTCGATTTCGGCAGCTGTGAAGCTGTCGGTGCAAATTCATACTCTTCTGGTACCCAATTGGGTGATAGCAATCTCATAGGTACAAGTTCAGGAAAACTGATGGTTGATTTAGGCAGCTGTGAAGCTGTCGGTGCAAGTTCATAGTCTTCTGGTACCCAATTGGGTGATAGCAGTCTCATAGGTACAAGTTCAGGGTAACTGATGGTTGATTTGGGCAGCTGTGAAGCTGTCGGTGCAAGTTCATAGTCTTCTGGTACCCAATTGGGTGATAGCAATCTCATAGGTACAAGTTCAGGGTAACTGATGGTCGATTTGGGCAGCTGGGAAGCTGTGTGTGCAAGTTCATAGTCTTCTGGTACCCAATTAAGCGGTGGCAAAGGAGTGGGGGCAAGTTCATACTCTTCTGGTACCCAATTGGGTGATAGCAGTCTCATAGGTGCAAGTTCAGGGTAACTGATGGTCGATTTGGGCAGCTGTGAAGCTGTCGGTGCAAGTTCATACTCTTCTGGTACCCAATTGGGTGATAGCAATCTCATAGGTACAAGTTCAGGGTAACTGATGGTCGATTTGGGCACCTGTAAAGCTGTCGGTGCAAGTTCATAGTCTTTTGGTACCCAATTAAGCGGTGGCAAGGGCGTGGGGGCAAGTTCATACTCTTCTGGTACCCAATTGGGTGATAGCAGTCTCATAGGTGCAAGTTTAGGGTAACTGATGGTCGATTTGGGCAGCTGTGAAGCTGTCGGTGCAAGTTCATACTCTTCTGGTACCCAATTGGGTGATAGCAGTCTCATAGGTGCAAGTTCAGGGTAACTGATGGTCGATTTCGGCAGCTGTGAAGCTGTCGGTGCAAGTTCATACTCTTCTGGTACCCAATTGGGTGATAGCAATCTCATAGGTACAAGTTCAGGGTAACTGATGGTTGATTTGGGCAGCTGTGAAGCTGTCGGTGCAAGTTCATACTCTTCTGGTACCCAATTGGGTGATAGCAATCTCATAGGTACAAGTTCAGGGTAACTGATGGTCGATTTGGGCAGCTGGGAAGCTGTGTGTGCAAGTTCATAGTCTTCTGGTACCCAATTAAGCGTTGGCAAAGGAGTGGGGGCAAGTTCATACTCTTCTGGTACCCAATGGGGTGATAGCAGTCTCATAGGTGCAAGTTCAGGGTAACTGATGGTCGATTTGGGCAGCTGTGAAGCTGTCGGTGCAAGTTCATACTCTTCTGGTACCCAATTGGGTGATAGCAGTCTCATAGGTGCAAGTTCAGGGTAACTGATGGTCGATTTCGGCAGCTGTGAAGCTGTCGGTGCAAGTTCATACTCTTCTGGTACCCAATTGGGTGATAGCAATCTCATAGGTACAAGTTCAGGAAAACTGATGGTTGATTTGGGCAGCTGTGAAGCTGTCGGTGCAAGTTCATAGTCTTCTGGTACCCAATTGGGTGATAGCAATCTCATAGGTACAAGTTCAGGGTAACTGATGGTCGATTTGGGCAGCTGGGAAGCTGTGTGTGCAAGTTCATAGTCTTCTGGTACCCAATTAAGCGGTGGCAAAGGAGTGGGGGCAAGTTCATACTCTTCTGGTACCCAATTGGGTGATAGCAGTCTCATAAGTGCAAGTTCAGGGTAACTGATGGTCGATTTGGGCAGCTGTGAAGCTGTCGGTGCAAGTTCATACTCTTCTGGCACCCAATTGGGTGATAGCAGTCTCATAGGTGCAAGTTCAGGGTAACTGATGGTCGATTTCGGCAGCTGTGAAGCTGTCGGTGCAAGTTCATACTCTTCTGGTACCCAATTGGGTGATAGCAATCTCATAGGTACAAGTTCAGGGTAACTGATGGTCGATTTGGGCAGCTGGGAAGCTGTGTGTGCAAGTTCATACTCTTCTGGTACCCAATTGGGTGATAGCAATCTCATAGGTACAAGTTCAGGGTAACTGATGGTCGATTTGGGCAGCTGGGAAGCTGTGTGTGCAAGTTCATACTCTTCTGGTACCCAATTGGGTGATAGCAGTCTCATAGGTGCAAGTTCAGGGTAACTGATGGTCGATTTCGGCAGCTGTGAAGCTGTCGGTGCAAGTTCATACTCTTCTGGTACCCAATTGGGTGATAGCAATCTCATAGGTACAAGTTCAGGGTAACTGATGGTCGATTTGGGCAGCTGGGAAGCTGTGTGTGCAAGTTCATAGTCTTCTGGTACCCAATTAAGCGTTGGCAAAGGAGTGGGGGCAAGTTCATACTCTTCTGGTACCCAATGGGGTGATAGCAGTCTCATAGGTGCAAGTTCAGGGTAACTGATGGTCGATTTGGGCAGCTGTGAAGCTGTCGGTGCAAGTTCATACTCTTCTGGTACCCAATTGGGTGATAGCAGTCTCATAGGTGCAAGTTCAGGGTAACTGATGGTCGATTTCGGCAGCTGTGAAGCTGTCGGTGCAAGTTCATACTCTTCTGGTACCCAATTGGGTGATAGCAATCTCATAGGTACAAGTTCAGGAAAACTGATGGTTGATTTGGGCAGCTGTGAAGCTGTCGGTGCAAGTTCATAGTCTTCTGGTACCCAATTGGGTGATAGCAATCTCATAGGTACAAGTTCAGGGTAACTGATGGTCGATTTGGGCAGCTGGGAAGCTGTGTGTGCAAGTTCATAGTCCTCTGGTACCCAATTAAGCGGTGGCAAAGGAGTGGGGGCAAGTTCATACTCTTCTGGTACCCAATTGGGTGATAGCAGTCTCATAAGTGCAAGTTCAGGGTAACTGATGGTCGATTTGGGCAGCTGTGAAGCTGTCGGTGCAAGTTCATACTCTTCTGGTACCCAATTGGGTTATAGCAATCTCATAGGTACAAGTTCAGGGTAACTGATGGTCGATTTGGGCACCTGTAAAGCTGTCGGTGCAAGTTCATAGTCTTTTGGTACCCAATTAAGCGGTGGCAAGGGCGTGGGGGCAAGTTCATACTCTTCTGGTACCCAATTGGGTGATAGCAGTCTCATAGGTGCAAGTTTAGGGTAACTGATGGTCGATTTGGGCAGCTGTGAAGCTGTCGGTGCAAGTTCATACTCTTCTGGTACCCAATTGGGTGATAGCAGTCTCATAGGTGCAAGTTCAGGGTAACTGATGGTCGATTTCGGCAGCTGTGAAGCTGTCGGTGCAAGTTCATACTCTTCTGGTACCCAATTGGGTGATAGCAATCTCATAGGTACAAGTTCAGGGTAACTGATGGTTGATTTGGGCAGCTGTGAAGCTGTCGGTGCAAGTTCATACTCTTCTGGTACCCAATTGGGTGATAGCAATCTCATAGGTACAAGTTCAGGGTAACTGATGGTCGATTTGGGCAGCTGGGAAGCTGTGTGTGCAAGTTCATAGTCTTCTGGTACCCAATTAAGCGTTGGCAAAGGAGTGGGGGCAAGTTCATACTCTTCTGGTACCCAATGGGGTGATAGCAGTCTCATAGGTGCAAGTTCAGGGTAACTGATGGTCGATTTGGGCAGCTGTGAAGCTGTCGGTGCAAGTTCATACTCTTCTGGTACCCAATTGGGTGATAGCAGTCTCATAGGTGCAAGTTCAGGGTAACTGATGGTCGATTTCGGCAGCTGTGAAGCTGTCGGTGCAAGTTCATACTCTTCTGGTACCCAATTGGGTGATAGCAATCTCATAGGTACAAGTTCAGGAAAACTGATGGTTGATTTGGGCAGCTGTGAAGCTGTCGGTGCAAGTTCATAGTCTTCTGGTACCCAATTGGGTGATAGCAATCTCATAGGTACAAGTTCAGGGTAACTGATGGTCGATTTGGGCAGCTGGGAAGCTGTGTGTGCAAGTTCATAGTCTTCTGGTACCCAATTAAGCGGTGGCAAAGGAGTGGGGGCAAGTTCATACTCTTCTGGTACCCAATTGGGTGATAGCAGTCTCATAAGTGCAAGTTCAGGGTAACTGATGGTCGATTTGGGCAGCTGTGAAGCTGTCGGTGCAAGTTCATACTCTTCTGGCACCCAATTGGGTGATAGCAGTCTCATAGGTGCAAGTTCAGGGTAACTGATGGTCGATTTCGGCAGCTGTGAAGCTGTCGGTGCAAGTTCATACTCTTCTGGTACCCAATTGGGTGATAGCAATCTCATAGGTACAAGTTCAGGGTAACTGATGGTCGATTTGGGCAGCTGGGAAGCTGTGTGTGCAAGTTCATACTCTTCTGGTACCCAATTGGGTGATAGCAATCTCATAGGTACAAGTTCAGGGTAACTGATGGTCGATTTGGGCAGCTGGGAAGCTGTGTGTGCAAGTTCATACTCTTCTGGTACCCAATTGGGTGATAGCAGTCTCATAGGTGCAAGTTCAGGGTAACTGATGGTCGATTTCGGCAGCTGTGAAGCTGTCGGTGCAAGTTCATACTCTTCTGGTACCCAATTGGGTGATAGCAATCTCATAGGTACAAGTTCAGGGTAACTGATGGTCGATTTGGGCAGCTGGGAAGCTGTGTGTGCAAGTTCATAGTCTTCTGGTACCCAATTAAGCGTTGGCAAAGGAGTGGGGGCAAGTTCATACTCTTCTGGTACCCAATGGGGTGATAGCAGTCTCATAGGTGCAAGTTCAGGGTAACTGATGGTCGATTTGGGCAGCTGTGAAGCTGTCGGTGCAAGTTCATACTCTTCTGGTACCCAATTGGGTGATAGCAGTCTCATAGGTGCAAGTTCAGGGTAACTGATGGTCGATTTCGGCAGCTGTGAAGCTGTCGGTGCAAGTTCATACTCTTCTGGTACCCAATTGGGTGATAGCAATCTCATAGGTACAAGTTCAGGAAAACTGATGGTTGATTTGGGCAGCTGTGAAGCTGTCGGTGCAAGTTCATAGTCTTCTGGTACCCAATTGGGTGATAGCAATCTCATAGGTACAAGTTCAGGGTAACTGATGGTCGATTTGGGCAGCTGGGAAGCTGTGTGTGCAAGTTCATAGTCCTCTGGTACCCAATTAAGCGGTGGCAAAGGAGTGGGGGCAAGTTCATACTCTTCTGGTACCCAATTGGGTGATAGCAGTCTCATAAGTGCAAGTTCAGGGTAACTGATGGTCGATTTGGGCAGCTGTGAAGCTGTCGGTGCAAGTTCATACTCTTCTGGCACCCAATTGGGTGATAGCAGTCTCATAGGTGCAAGTTCAGGGTAACTGATGGTCGATTTCGGCAGCTGTGAAGCTGTCGGTGCAAGTTCATACTCTTCTGGTACCCAATTGGGTGATAGCAATCTCATAGGTACAAGTTCAGGGTAACTGATGGTCGATTTGGGCAGCTGGGAAGCTGTGTGTGCAAGTTCATAGTCTTCTGGTACCCAATTAAGCGGTGGCAAAGGAGTGGGGGCAAGTTCATACTCTTCTGGTACCCAATGGGGTGATAGCAGTCTCATAGGTGCAAGTTCAGGGTAACTGATGGTCGATTTGGGCAGCTGTGAAGCTGTCGGTGCAAGTTCATACTCTTCTGGTACCCAATTGGGTGATAGCAGTCTCATAGGTGCAAGTTCAGGGTAACTGATGGTCGATTTCGGCAGCTGTGAAGCTGTCGGTGCAAGTTCATACTCTTCTGGTACCCAATTGGGTGATAGCAATCTCATAGGTACAAGTTCAGGAAAACTGATGGTTGATTTGGGCAGCTGTGAAGCTGTCGGTGCAAGTTCATAGTCTTCTGGTACCCAATTGGGTGATAGCAATCTCATAGGTACAAGTTCAGGGTAACTGATGGTCGATTTGGGCAGCTGGGAAGCTGTGTGTGCAAGTTCATAGTCTTCTGGTACCCAATTAAGCGGTGGCAAAGGAGTGGGGGCAAGTTCATACTCTTCTGGTACCCAATTGGGTGATAGCAGTCTCATAAGTGCAAGTTCAGGGTAACTGATGGTCGATTTGGGCAGCTATGAAGCTGTCGGTGCAAGTTCATAGTCTTCTGGTACCCAATTAAGCGGTGGCAAAGGCATGGGGGCAAGTTCATACTCCCCTGGTACCCAATTGGGTGATAGCAATCTCATAGGTACAAGTTCAGGGTAACTGATAGTCAATTTGGGCAGCTGTGAAGCTGTCGGTGCAAGTCTATAGTCTTCCGGTACCCAATTGGGTGATAGCAGTCTCATAGGTACAAGTTCAGGGTAACTGATGGTCGATTTGGGCACCTGTAAAGCTGTCGGTGCAAGTTCATAGTCTTTTGGTACCCAATTAAGCGGTGGCAAGGGCGTGGGGGCAAGTTCATACTCTTCTGGTACCCAATTGGGTGATAGCAGTCTCATAGGTACAAGTTCAGGGTAACTGATGGTCGATTTGGGCAGCTATGAAGCTGTCGGTGCAAGTTCATAGTTTTCTGGTACCCAATTGGGTGATAGCAATCTCATAGGTACAAGTTCAGGGTAACTGATGGTCGATTTGGGCAGCTATGAAGCTGTTGGTGCAAGTTCATAGTCTTCTGGTACCCAATTAAGCGGTGGCAAAGGCGTGGGGGCAAGTTCATACTCCCCTGGTACCCAATTGGGTGATAGCAGTCTCATAGGTACAAGTTCAGGGTAACTGATGGTCGATTTGGGCAGCTATGAAGCTGTCGGTGCAAGTTCATAGTTTTCTGGTACCCAATTGGGTGATAGCAATCTCATAGGTACAAGTTCAGGGTAACTGATGGTCGATTTGGGCAGCTATGAAGCTGTTGGTGCAAGTTCATAGTCTTTTGGTACCCAATTAAGCGGTGGCAAGGGCGTGGGGGCAAGTTCATACTCTTTTGGTACCTAATTGGGTGATAGTAATCTCATAGGTGCAAGTTCAGGGTAACTGATGGTCGATTTGGGCAGCTGGGAAGCTGTGTGTGCAAGTTCATAGTCTTCTGGTACCCAATTAAGCGGTGGCAAAGGCATGGGGGCAAGTTCATACTCCCCTGGTACCCAATTGGGTGATAGCAATCTCATAGGTGCAAGTTCAGGGTAACTGATGGTCGATTTGGGCAGCTGTGAAGCTGTCGGTGCAAGTTCATACTCTTCTGGTACCCAATTGGGTGATAGCAGTCTCATAGGTGCAAGTTCAGGGTAACTGATGGTCGATTTGGGCAGCTGGGAAGCTGTGTGTGCAAGTTCATAGTCTTCTGGTACTCAATTAAGCGGTGGCAAAGGAGTGGGGGCAAGTTCATACTCCCCTGGTACCCAATTGGGTGATAGCAGTCTCATAGGTACAAGTTCAGGGTAACTGATGGTCGATTTGGGCAGCTATGAAGCTGTCGGTGCAAGTTCATAGTTTTCTGGTACCCAATTGGGTGATAGCAATCTCATAGGTACAAGTTCAGGGTAACTGATGGTCGATTTGGGCAGCTATGAAGCTGTTGGTGCAAGTTCATAGTCTTTTGGTACCCAATTAAGCGGTGGCAAGGGCGTGGGGGCAAGTTCATACTCTTTTGGTACCTAATTGGGTGATAGCAATCTCATAGGTGCAAGTTCAGGGTAACTGATGGTCGATTTGGGCAGCTGGGAAGCTGTGTGTGCAAGTTCATAGTCTTCTGGTACTCAATTAAGCGGTGGCAAAGGAGTGGGGGCAAGTTCATACTCTTCTGGTACCCAATTGCTCTCAATTGGGTGATAGCAGTCTCATAGGTGCAAGTTCAGGGTAACTGATGGTCGATTTGGGCAGCTGTGAAGCTGTCGGTGCAAGTTCATACTCTTCTGGTACCCAATTGGGTGATAGCAATCTCATAGGTACAAGTTCAGGAAAACTGATGGTTGATTTGGGCAGCTGTGAAGCTGTCGGTGCAAGTTCATAGTCTTCTGGTACCCAATTGGGTGATAGCAATCTCATAGGTACAAGTTCAGGGTAACTCATGGTCGATTTGGGCAGCTGGGAAGCTGTGTGTGCAAGTTCATAGTCTTCTGGTACCCAATTAAGCGGTGGCAAAGGAGTGGGGGCAAGTTCATACTCTTCTGGTACCCAATTGGGTGATAGCAGTCTCATAAGTGCAAGTTCAGGGTAACTGATGGTCGATTTGGGCAGCTATGAAGCTGTCGGTGCAAGTTCATAGTCTTCTGGTACCCAATTAAGCGGTGGCAAAGGCATGGGGGCAAGTTCATACTCCCCTGGTACCCAATTGGGTGATAGCAATCTCATAGGTACAAGTTCAGGGTAACTGATAGTCAATTTGGGCAGCTGTGAAGCTGTCGGTGCAAGTCTATAGTCTTCCGGTACCCAATTGGGTGATAGCAGTCTCATAGGTACAAGTTCAGGGTAACTGATGGTCGATTTGGGCACCTGTAAAGCTGTCGGTGCAAGTTCATAGTCTTTTGGTACCCAATTAAGCGGTGGCAAGGGCGTGGGGGCAAGTTCATACTCTTCTGGTACCCAATTGGGTGATAGCAGTCTCATAGGTACAAGTTCAGGGTAACTGATGGTCGATTTGGGCAGCTATGAAGCTGTCGGTGCAAGTTCATAGTTTTCTGGTACCCAATTGGGTGATAGCAATCTCATAGGTACAAGTTCAGGGTAACTGATGGTCGATTTGGGCAGCTATGAAGCTGTTGGTGCAAGTTCATAGTCTTCTGGTACCCAATTAAGCGGTGGCAAAGGCGTGGGGGCAAGTTCATACTCCCCTGGTACCCAATTGGGTGATAGCAGTCTCATAGGTACAAGTTCAGGGTAACTGATGGTCGATTTGGGCAGCTATGAAGCTGTCGGTGCAAGTTCATAGTTTTCTGGTACCCAATTGGGTGATAGCAATCTCATAGGTACAAGTTCAGGGTAACTGATGGTCGATTTGGGCACCTGTAAAGCTGTCGGTGCAAGTTCATAGTCTTCTGGTACCCAATTAAGCGGTGGCAAAGGCATGGGGGCAAGTTCATACTCCCCTGGTACCCAATTGGGTGATAGCAATCTCATAGGTGCAAGTTCAGGGTAACTGATGGTCGATTTGGGCAGCTGTGAAGCTGTCGGTGCAAGTTCATACTCTTCTGGTACCCAATTGGGTGATAGCAGTCTCATAGGTGCAAGTTCAGGGTAACTGATGGTCGATTTGGGCAGCTGGGAAGCTGTGTGTGCAAGTTCATAGTCTTCTGGTACTCAATTAAGCGGTGGCAAAGGAGTGGGGGCAAGTTCATACTCCCCTGGTACCCAATTGGGTGATAGCAGTCTCATAGGTACAAGTTCAGGGTAACTGATGGTCGATTTGGGCAGCTATGAAGCTGTCGGTGCAAGTTCATAGTTTTCTGGTACCCAATTGGGTGATAGCAATCTCATAGGTACAAGTTCAGGGTAACTGATGGTCGATTTGGGCAGCTATGAAGCTGTTGGTGCAAGTTCATAGTCTTTTGGTACCCAATTAAGCGGTGGCAAGGGCGTGGGGGCAAGTTCATACTCTTTTGGTACCTAATTGGGTGATAGCAATCTCATAGGTGCAAGTTCAGGGTAACTGATGGTCGATTTGGGCAGCTGGGAAGCTGTGTGTGCAAGTTCATAGTCTTCTGGTACTCAATTAAGCGGTGGCAAAGGAGTGGGGGCAAGTTCATACTCTTCTGGTACCCAATTGCTCTCAATTGGGTGATAGCAGTCTCATAGGTGCAAGTTCAGGGTAACTGATGGTCGATTTGGGCAGCTGTGAAGCTGTCGGTGCAAGTTCATACTCTTCTGGTACCCAATTGGGTGATAGCAGTCTCATAGGTGCAAGTTCAGGGTAACTGATGGTCGATTTGGGCAGCTGTGAAGCTGTCGGTGCAAGTTCATAGTCTTTTGGTACCCAATTAAGCGGTGGCAAAGGCGTGGGGGCAAGTTCATACTCCTCTGGTACCCAATTGGGTGATAGCAGTCTCATAGGTGCAAGTTCAGGGGAACTGATGGTCGATTTGGGCAGCTATGAAGCTGTCGGTGCAAGTTCATAGTTTTCTGGTACCCAATTGGGTGATAGCAATCTCATAGGTGCAAGTTCAGGGTAACTGATGGTCGATTTGGGCAGCTGTGAAGCTGTCGGTGCAAGTTCATACTCTTCTGGTACCCAATTGGGTGATAGCAGTCTCATAGGTACAAGTTCAGGGTAACTGATGGTCGATTTGGGCAGCTATGAAGCTGTCGGTGCAAGTTCATAGTTTTCTGGTACCCAATTGGGTGATAGCAGTCTCATAGGTACAAGTTCAGGGTAACTGATGGTCGATTTGGGCAGCTATGAAGCTGTCGGTGCAAGTTCATAGTTTTCTGGTACCCAATTGGGTGATAGCAATCTCATAGGTACAAGTTCAGGGTAACTGATGGTCGATTTGGGCAGCTATGAAGCTGTTGGTGCAAGTTCATAGTCTTCTGGTACCCAATTAAGCGGTGGCAAGGGCGTGGGGGCAAGTTCATACTCTTCTGGTACCCAATTGGGTGATAGCAGTCTCATAGGTACAAGTTCAGGGTAACTGATGGTCGATTTGGGCAGCTATGAAGCTGTCGGTGCAAGTTCATAGTTTTCTGGTACCCAATTGGGTGATAGCAATCTCATAGGTGCAAGTTCAGGGTAACTGATGGTCGATTTGGGCAGCTATGAAGCTGTCGGTGCAAGTTCATAGTTTTCTGGTACCCAATTGGGTGATAGCAATCTCATAGGTACAAGTTCAGGGTAACTGATGGTCGATTTGGGCAGCTATGAAGCTGTTGGTGCAAGTTCATAGTCTTCTGGTACCCAATTGGGTGATAGCAATCTCATAGGTACAGGTTCAGGGTAACTGATGGTCGATTTGGGCAGCTATGAAGCTGTCGGTGCAAGTTCATAGTCTTCTGGTACCCAATTAAGCGGTGGCAAAGGCGTGGGGGCAAGTTCATACTCCCCTGGTACCCAATTGGGTGATAGCAGTCTCATAGGTACAAGTTCAGGGTAACTGATAGTTAATTTGGGCAGCTGTGAAGCTGTCGGTGCAAGTCTATAGTCTTCCGGTACCCAATTGGGTGATAGCAGTCTCATAGGTACAAGTTCAGGGTAACTGATGGTCGATTTGGGCACCTGTAAAGCTGTCGGTGCAAGTTCATAGTCTTTTGGTACCCAATTAAGCGGTGGCAAGGGCGTGGGGGCAAGTTCATACTCTTCTGGTACCCAATTGGGTGATAGCAGTCTCATAGGTACAAGTTCAGGGTAACTGATGGTCGATTTGGGCAGCTATGAAGCTGTCGGTGCAAGTTCATAGTTTTCTGGTACCCAATTGGGTGATAGCAATCTCATAGGTACAAGTTCAGGGTAACTGATGGTCGATTTGGGCAGCTGTGAAGCTGTCGGTGCAAGTTCATAGTCTTTTGGTACCCAATTAAGCGGTGGCAAAGGCGTGGGGGCAAGTTCATACTCCTCTGGTACCCAATTGGGTGATAGCAGTCTCATAGGTGCAAGTTCAGGGGAACTGATGGTCGATTTGGGCAGCTGTGAAGCTGTCGGTGCAAGTTCATAGTCTTTTGGTACCCAATTAAGCGGTGGCAAGGGCGTGGGGGCAAGTTCATACTCTTCTGGTACCCAATTGGGTGATAGCAGTCTCATAGGTACAAGTTCAGGGTAACTGATGGTCGATTTGGGCAGCTATGAAGCTGTCGGTGCAAGTTCATAGTTTTCTGGTACCCAATTGGGTGATAGCAATCTCATAGGTACAAGTTCAGGGTAACTGATGGTCGATTTGGGCAGCTGTGAAGCTGTCGGTGCAAGTTCATAGTCTTTTGGTACCCAATTAAGCGGTGGCAAAGGCGTGGGGGCAAGTTCATACTCCTCTGGTACCCAATTGGGTGATAGCAGTCTCATAGGTGCAAGTTCAGGGGAACTGATGGTCGATTTGGGCAGCTGTGAAGCTGTCGGTGCAAGTTCATAGTCTTTTGGTACCCAATTAAGTGGTGGCAAGGGCGTGGGGGCAAGTTCATACTCTTCTGGTACCCAATTGGGTGATAGCAGTCTCATAGGTACAAGTTCAGGGTAACTGATGGTCGATTTGGGCAGCTGTGAAGCTGTCGGTGCGAGTCTATAGTCTTCCGGTACCCAATTGGGTGATAGCTGTCTCACAGGTACAAGTTCAGGGTAACTGATGGTCGATTTGGGCAGCTGTGAAGCTGTTGGTGCAAGTTTCAAGTCAACTGATGCCTAATTGAGCAGTGGCAAAGGCGTGGGGGCAAGTTCATACTCCTCTGGTACCCAATTGGGTGATAGCAGTCTCATAGGTGCAAGTTCAGGGGAACTGATGGTCGATTTGGGCAGCTGTGAAGCTGTCGGTGCAAGTCTATAGTCTTCCGGTACCCAATTGGGTGATAGCTGTCTCACAGGTACAAGTTCAGGGTAACTGATGGTCGATTTGGGCAGCTGTGAAGCTGTTGGTGCAAGTTTCAAGTCAACTGATGCCTAATTGAGCAGTGGCAAAGGCGTGGGGGCAAGTTCATACTCCTCTGGTACCCAATTGGGTGATAGCAGTCTCATAGGTGCAAGTTCAGGGTAACTGATGGTCGATTTGGGCAGCTGTGAAGCTGTTGGTGCAAGTTTCAAGTCAACTGATGCCCAATTGAGCAGTGGCAAAGGCGTGGGGGCAAGTTCATACTCCTCTGGTACCCAATTGGGTGATAGCAATCTCATAGGTACAAGTTCAGGGTAACTGATGGTTGATTTGGGCAGCTGTGAAGCTGTCGGTGCAAGTTCATAGCCTTCTGGTACCCAATTAAGCGGTGGCAAAGGCGTGGGGGCAAGTTCATACTCTTCTGGTACCTAATTGGGTGATAGCAATCTCATAGGTACAAGTTCAGGGTAACTGATGGTCGATTTGGGCAGCTGTGAAGCTGTCGGTGCAAGTCTATAGTCTTCCGGTACCCAATTGGGTGATAGCAGTCTCATAGGTACAAGTTCAGGGTAACTGATGGTCGATTTGGGCACCTGTAAAGCTGTCGGTGCAAGTTCATAGTCTTCTGGTACCCAATTGGGTGATAGCAATCTCATAGGTACAAGTTCAGGGTGACTGATGGTCGATTTGGGCAGCTGTGAAGCTGTTGGTGCAAGTTTTAAGTCAACTGATGCCCAATTGAGCAGTGGCAAAGGCGTGGGGGCAAGTTCATACTCCTCTGGTACCCAATTGGGTGATAGCAGTCTCATAGGTACAAGTTCAGGGTAACTGATGGTCGATTTGGGCAGCTGTGAAGCTGTTGGTGCAAGTTTCAAGTCAACTGATGCCCAATTGAGCAGTGGCAAAGGCGTGGGGGCAAGTTCATACTCCGCTGGTACCCAATTGGGTGATAGCAGTCTCATAGGTGCAAGTTCAGGGTAACTGATGGTCGATTTGGGCAGCTGTGAAGCTGTTGGTGCAAGTTTCAAGTCAACTGATGCCCAATTGAGCAGTGGCAAAGGCGTGGGGGCAAGTTCATACTCCTCTGGTACCCAATTGGGTGATAGCAATCTCATAGGTACAAGTTCAGGGTAACTGATGGTTGATTTGGGCAGCTGTGAAGCTGTCGGTGCAAGTTCATAGCCTTCTGGTACCCAATTAAGCGGTGGCAAAGGCGTGGGGGCAAGTTCATACTCTTCTGGTACCTAATTGGGTGATAGCAATCTCATAGGTACAAGTTCAGGGTAACTGATGGTCGATTTGGGCAGCTGTGAAGCTGTCGGTGCAAGTCTATAGTCTTCCGGTACCCAATTGGGTGATAGCAGTCTCATAGGTGCAAGTTCAGGGGAACTGATGGTCGATTTGGGCAGCTGTGAAGCTGTCGGTGCAAGTTCATAGTCTTTTGGTACCCAATTAAGCGGTGGCAAGGGCGTGGGGGCAAGTTCATACTCTTCTGGTACCTAATTGGGTGATAGCAATCTCATAGGTACAAGTTCAGGGTAACTGATGGTCGATTTGGGCAGCTGTGAAGCTGTCGGTGCAAGTCTATAGTCTTCCGGTACCCAATTGGGTGATAGCAGTCTCATAGGTACAAGTTCAGGGTAACTGATGGTCGATTTGGGCACCTGTAAAGCTGTCGGTGCAAGTTCATAGTCTTCTGGTACCCAATTGGGTGATAGCAATCTCATAGGTACAAGTTCAGGGTGACTGATGGTCGATTTGGGCAGCTGTGAAGCTGTTGGTGCAAGTTTTAAGTCAACTGATGCCCAATTGAGCAGTGGCAAAGGCGTGGGGGCAAGTTCATACTCCTCTGGTACCCAATTGGGTGATAGCAGTCTCATAGGTACAAGTTCAGGGTAACTGATGGTCGATTTGGGCAGCTGTGAAGCTGTTGGTGCAAGTTTCAAGTCAACTGATGCCCAATTGAGCAGTGGCAAAGGCGTGGGGGCAAGTTCATACTCCGCTGGTACCCAATTGGGTGATAGCAGTCTCATAGGTGCAAGTTCAGGGTAACTGATGGTCGATTTGGGCAGCTGTGAAGCTGTTGGTGCAAGTTTCAAGTCAACTGATGCCCAATTGAGCAGTGGCAAAGGCGTGGGGGCAAGTTCATACTCCTCTGGTACCCAATTGGGTGATAGCAATCTCATAGGTACAAGTTCAGGGTAACTGATGGTTGATTTGGGCAGCTGTGAAGCTGTCGGTGCAAGTTCATAGCCTTCTGGTACCCAATTGGGTGATAGCAATCTCATAGGTACAAGTTCAGGGTGACTGATGGTCGATTTGGGCAGCTGTGAAGCTGTTGGTGCAAGTTTCAAGTCAACTGATGCCCAATTGAGCAGTGGCAAAGGCGTGGGGGCAAGTTCATACTCCTCTGGTACCCAATTGGGTGATAGCAGTCTCATAGGTACAAGTTCAGGGTAACTGATGGTCGATTTGGGCAGCTGTGAAGCTGTTGGTGCAAGTTTCAAGTCAACTGATGCCCAATTGAGCAGTGGCAAAGGCGTGGGGGCAAGTTCATACTCCGCTGGTACCCAATTGGGTGATAGCAGTCTCATAGGTGCAAGTTCAGGGTAACTGATGGTCGATTTGGGCAGCTGTGAAGCTGTTGGTGCAAGTTTCAAGTCAACTGATGCCCAATTGAGCAGTGGCAAAGGCGTGGGGGCAAGTTCATACTCCTCTGGTACCCAATTGGGTGATAGCAATCTCATAGGTACAAGTTCAGGGTAACTGATGGTTGATTTGGGCAGCTGTGAAGCTGTCGGTGCAAGTTCATAGCCTTCTGGTACCCAATTAAGCGGTGGCAAAGGCGTGGGGGCAAGTTCATACTCTTCTGGTACCTAATTGGGTGATAGCAATCTCATAGGTACAAGTTCAGGGTAACTGATGGTCGATTTGGGCAGCTGTGAAGCTGTCGGTGCAAGTCTATAGTCTTCCGGTACCCAATTGGGTGATAGCAGTCTCATAGGTACAAGTTCAGGGTAACTGATGGTCGATTTGGGCACCTGTAAAGCTGTCGGTGCAAGTTCATAGTCTTCTGGTACCCAATTGGGTGATAGCAATCTCATAGGTACAAGTTCAGGGTGACTGATGGTCGATTTGGGCAGCTGTGAAGCTGTTGGTGCAAGTTTTAAGTCAACTGATGCCCAATTGAGCAGTGGCAAAGGCGTGGGGGCAAGTTCATACTCCTCTGGTACCCAATTGGGTGATAGCAGTCTCATAGGTACAAGTTCAGGGTAACTGATGGTCGATTTGGGCAGCTGTGAAGCTGTTGGTGCAAGTTTCAAGTCAACTGATGCCCAATTGAGCAGTGGCAAAGGCGTGGGGGCAAGTTCATACTCCGCTGGTACCCAATTGGGTGATAGCAGTCTCATAGGTGCAAGTTCAGGGTAACTGATGGTCGATTTGGGCAGCTGTGAAGCTGTTGGTGCAAGTTTCAAGTCAACTGATGCCCAATTGAGCAGTGGCAAAGGCGTGGGGGCAAGTTCATACTCCTCTGGTACCCAATTGGGTGATAGCAATCTCATAGGTACAAGTTCAGGGTAACTGATGGTTGATTTGGGCAGCTGTGAAGCTGTCGGTGCAAGTTCATAGCCTTCTGGTACCCAATTAAGCGGTGGCAAAGGCGTGGGGGCAAGTTCATACTCTTCTGGTACCTAATTGGGTGATAGCAATCTCATAGGTACAAGTTCAGGGTAACTGATGGTCGATTTGGGCAGCTGTGAAGCTGTCGGTGCAAGTCTATAGTCTTCCGGTACCCAATTGGGTGATAGCAGTCTCATAGGTACAAGTTCAGGGTAACTGATGGTCGATTTGGGCACCTGTAAAGCTGTCGGTGCAAGTTCATAGTCTTCTGGTACCCAATTGGGTGATAGCAATCTCATAGGTACAAGTTCAGGGTGACTGATGGTCGATTTGGGCAGCTGTGAAGCTGTTGGTGCAAGTTTCAAGTCAACTGATGCCCAATTGAGCAGTGGCAAAGGCGTGGGGGCAAGTTCATACTCCTCTGGTACCCAATTGGGTGATAGCAGTCTCATAGGTACAAGTTCAGGGTAACTGATGGTCGATTTGGGCAGCTGTGAAGCTGTTGGTGCAAGTTTCAAGTCAACTGATGCCCAATTGAGCAGTGGCAAAGGCGTGGGGGCAAGTTCATACTCCGCTGGTACCCAATTGGGTGATAGCAGTCTCATAGGTGCAAGTTCAGGGTAACTGATGGTCGATTTGGGCAGCTGTGAAGCTGTTGGTGCAAGTTTCAAGTCAACTGATGCCCAATTGAGCAGTGGCAAAGGCGTGGGGGCAAGTTCATACTCCTCTGGTACCCAATTGGGTGATAGCAATCTCATAGGTACAAGTTCAGGGTAACTGATGGTCGATTTGGGTAGCTGTGAAACTGTCGGTGCAAGTTCATACTCATCTGGTACCCAATTGGGTGATAGCAGTCTCATAGGTGCAAGTTCAGGGTAACTGATGGTCGATTTGGGCAGCTGTGAAGCTGTTGGTGCAAGTTTCAAGTCAACTGATGCCCAATTGAGCAGTGGCAAAGGCGTGGGGGCAAGTTCATACTCCTCTGGTACCCAATTGGGTGATAGCAGTCTCATAGGTGCAAGTTCAGGGTAACTGATGGTCGATTTGGGCAGCTGTGAAGCTGTTGGTGCAAGTTTCAAGTCAACTGATGCCCAATTGAGCAGTGGCAAAGGCGTGGGGGCAAGTTCATACTCCTCTGGTACCCAATTGGGTGATAGCAATCTCATAGGTACAAGTTCAGGGTAACTGATGGTCGATTTGGGCAGCTGTGAAACTGTCGGTGCAAGTTCATACTCCTCTGGTACCCAATTGGGTGATAGCAGTCTCATAGGTGCAAGTTCAGGGTAACTGATGGTCGATTTGGGCAGCTGTGAAGCTGTTGGTGCAAGTTTCAAGTCAACTGATGCCCAATTGAGCAGTGGCAAAGGCGTGGGGGCAAGTTCATACTCCGCTGGTACCCAATTGGGTGATAGCAGTCTCATAGGTGCAAGTTCAGGGTAACTGATGGTCGATTTGGGCAGCTGTGAAGCTGTTGGTGCAAGTTTCAAGTCAACTGATGCCCAATTGAGCAGTGGCAAAGGCGTGGGGGCAAGTTCATACTCCTCTGGTACCCAATTGGGTGATAGCAATCTCATAGGTACAAGTTCAGGGTAACTGATGGTCGATTTGGGCAGCTGTGAAGCTGTCGGTGCAAGTCTATAGTCTTCCGGTACCCAATTGGGTGATAGCTGTCTCACAGGTACAAGTTCAGGGTAACTGATGGTCGATTTGGGCAGCTGTGAAGCTGTTGGTGCAAGTTTCAAGTCAACTGATGCCCAATTGAGCAGTGGCAAAGGCGTGGGGGCAAGTTCATACTCCTCTAGTACCCAATTGGGTAATAGCAGTCTCATAGGTGCAAGTTCAGGGTAACTGATGGTCGATTTGGGCAGCTGTGAAGCTGTTGGTGCAAGTTTCAAGTCAACTGATGCCCAATTGAGCAGTGGCAAAGGCGTGGGGGCAAGTTCATACTCCTCTGGTACCCAATTGGGTGATAGCAATCTCATAGGTACAAGTTCAGGGTAACTGATGGTCGATTTGGGCACCTGTAAAGCTGTCGGTGCAAGTTCATAGTCTTCTGGTACCCAATTGGGTGATAGCAATCTCATAGGTACAAGTTCAGGGTGACTGATGGTCGATTTGGGCAGCTGTGAAGCTGTTGGTGCAAGTTTCAAGTCAACTGATGCCCAATTGAGCAGTGGCAAAGGCGTGGGGGCAAGTTCATACTCCTCTGGTACCCAATTGGGTGATAGCAGTCTCATAGGTACAAGTTCAGGGTAACTGATGGTCGATTTGGGCAGCTGTGAAGCTGTTGGTGCAAGTTTCAAGTCAACTGATGCCCAATTGAGCAGTGGCAAAGGCGTGGGGGCAAGTTCATACTCCGCTGGTACCCAATTGGGTGATAGCAGTCTCATAGGTGCAAGTTCAGGGTAACTGATGGTCGATTTGGGCAGCTGTGAAGCTGTTGGTGCAAGTTTCAAGTCAACTGATGCCCAATTGAGCAGTGGCAAAGGCGTGGGGGCAAGTTCATACTCCTCTGGTACCCAATTGGGTGATAGCAATCTCATAGGTACAAGTTCAGGGTAACTGATGGTCGATTTGGGTAGCTGTGAAACTGTCGGTGCAAGTTCATACTCATCTGGTACCCAATTGGGTGATAGCAGTCTCATAGGTGCAAGTTCAGGGTAACTGATGGTCGATTTGGGCAGCTGTGAAGCTGTTGGTGCAAGTTTCAAGTCAACTGATGCCCAATTGAGCAGTGGCAAAGGCGTGGGGGCAAGTTCATACTCCTCTGGTACCCAATTGGGTGATAGCAGTCTCATAGGTGCAAGTTCAGGGTAACTGATGGTCGATTTGGGCAGCTGTGAAGCTGTTGGTGCAAGTTTCAAGTCAACTGATGCCCAATTGAGCAGTGGCAAAGGCGTGGGGGCAAGTTCATACTCCTCTGGTACCCAATTGGGTGATAGCAATCTCATAGGTACAAGTTCAGGGTAACTGATGGTCGATTTGGGCAGCTGTGAAACTGTCGGTGCAAGTTCATACTCCTCTGGTACCCAATTGGGTGATAGCAGTCTCATAGGTGCAAGTTCAGGGTAACTGATGGTCGATTTGGGCAGCTGTGAAGCTGTTGGTGCAAGTTTCAAGTCAACTGATGCCCAATTGAGCAGTGGCAAAGGCGTGGGGGCAAGTTCATACTCCGCTGGTACCCAATTGGGTGATAGCAGTCTCATAGGTGCAAGTTCAGGGTAACTGATGGTCGATTTGGGCAGCTGTGAAGCTGTTGGTGCAAGTTTCAAGTCAACTGATGCCCAATTGAGCAGTGGCAAAGGCGTGGGGGCAAGTTCATACTCCTCTGGTACCCAATTGGGTGATAGCAATCTCATAGGTACAAGTTCAGGGTAACTGATGGTCGATTTGGGCAGCTGTGAAACTGTCGGTGCAAGTTCATACTCCTCTGGTACCCAATTGGGTGATAGCAGTCTCATAGGTGCAAGTTCAGGGTAACTGATGGTCGATTTGGGCAGCTGTGAAGCTGTTGGTGCAAGTTTCAAGTCAACTGATGCCCAATTGAGCAGTGGCAAAGGCGTGGGGGCAAGTTCATACTCCTCTGGTACCCAATTGGGTGATAGCAGTCTCATAGGTGCAAGTTCAGGGTAACTGATGGTCGATTTGGGCAGCTGTGAAGCTGTTGGTGCAAGTTTCAAGTCAACTGATGCCCAATTGAGCAGTGGCAAAGGCGTGGGGGCAAGTTCATACTCCTCTGGTACCCAATTGGGTGATAGCAATCTCATAGGTACAAGTTCAGGGTAACTGATGGTCGATTTGGGCAGCTGTGAAGCTGTCGGTGCAAGTCTATAGTCTTCCGGTACCCAATTGGGTGATAGCTGTCTCACAGGTACAAGTTCAGGGTAACTGATGGTCGATTTGGGCACCTGTAAAGCTGTCGGTGCAAGTTCATAGTCTTCTGGTACCCAATTGGGTGATAGCAATCTCATAGGTACAAGTTCAGGGTGACTGATGGTCGATTTGGGCAGCTGTGAAGCTGTTGGTGCAAGTTTCAAGTCAACTGATGCCCAATTGAGCAGTGGCAAAGGCATGGGGGCAAGTTCATACTCCTCTGGTACCCAATCGGGTGATAGCAGTCTCATAGGTACAAGTTCAGGGTAACTGATGGTCGATTTGGGCAGCTGTGAAGCTGTTGGTGCAAGTTTCAAGTCAACTGATGCCCAATTGAGCAGTGGCAAAGGCGTGGGGGCAAGTTCATACTCCGCTGGTACCCAATTGGGTGATAGCAGTCTCATAGGTGCAAGTTCAGGGTAACTGATGGTCGATTTGGGCAGCTGTGAAGCTGTTGGTGCAAGTTTCAAGTCAACTGATGCCCAATTGAGCAGTGGCAAAGGCGTGGGGGCAAGTTCATACTCCTCTGGTACCCAATTGGGTGATAGCAATCTCATAGGTACAAGTTCAGGGTAACTGATGGTCGATTTGGGCAGCTGTGAAACTGTCGGTGCAAGTTCATACTCATCTGGTACCCAATTGGGTGATAGCAGTCTCATAGGTGCAAGTTCAGGGTAACTGATGGTCGATTTGGGCAGCTGTGAAGCTGTTGGTGCAAGTTTCAAGTCAACTGATGCCCAATTGAGCAGTGGCAAAGGCGTGGGGGCAAGTTCATACTCCTCTGGTACCCAATTGGGTGATAGCAGTCTCATAGGTGCAAGTTCAGGGTAACTGATGGTCGATTTGGGCAGCTGTGAAGCTGTTGGTGCAAGTTTCAAGTCAACTGATGCCCAATTGAGCAGTGGCAAAGGCGTGGGGGCAAGTTCATACTCCGCTGGTACCCAATTGGGTGATAGCAGTCTCATAGGTGCAAGTTCAGGGTAACTGATGGTCGATTTGGGCAGCTGTGAAGCTGTTGGTGCAAGTTTCAAGTCAACTGATGCCCAATTGAGCAGTGGCAAAGGCGTGGGGGCAAGTTCATACTCCTCTGGTACCCAATTGGGTGATAGCAATCTCATAGGTACAAGTTCAGGGTAACTGATGGTCGATTTGGGCAGCTGTGAAGCTGTCGGTGCAAGTCTATAGTCTTCCGGTACCCAATTGGGTGATAGCTGTCTCACAGGTACAAGTTCAGGGTAACTGATGGTCGATTTGGGCAGCTGTGAAGCTGTTGGTGCAAGTTTCAAGTCAACTGATGCCCAATTGAGCAGTGGCAAAGGCGTGGGGGCAAGTTCATACTCCTCTAGTACCCAATTGGGTGATAGCAGTCTCATAGGTGCAAGTTCAGGGTAACTGATGGTCGATTTGGGCAGCTGTGAAGCTGTTGGTGCAAGTTTCAAGTCAACTGATGCCCAATTGAGCAGTGGCAAAGGCGTGGGGGCAAGTTCATACTCCTCTGGTACCCAATTGGGTGATAGCAATCTCATAGGTACAAGTTCAGGGTAACTGATGGTCGATTTGGGCAGCTGTGAAGCTGTCGGTGCAAGTCTATAGTCTTCCGGTACCCAATTGGGTGATAGCTGTCTCACAGGTACAAGTTCAGGGTAACTGATGGTCGATTTGGGCAGCTGTGAAGCTGTCGGTGCATGTCTATAGTCTTCCGGTACCCAATTGGGTGATAGCTGTCTCACAGGTACAAGTTCAGGGTAACTGATGGTCGATTTGGGCAGCTGTGAAGCTGTTGGTGCAAGTTTCAAGTCAACTGATGCCCAATTGAGCAGTGGCAAAGGCGTGGGGGCAAGTTCATACTCCTCTAGTACCCAATTGGGTGATAGCAGTCTCATAGGTGCAAGTTCAGGGTAACTGATGGTCGATTTGGGCAGCTGTGAAGCTGTTGGTGCAAGTTTCAAGTCAACTGATGCCCAATTGAGCAGTGGCAAAGGCGTGGGGGCAAGTTCATACTCCTCTGGTACCCAATTGGGTGATAGCAATCTCATAGGTACAAGTTCAGGGTAACTGATGGTCGATTTGGGCAGCTGTGAAACTGTCGGTGCAAGTTCATACTCCTCTGGTACCCAATTAGGTGATAGCAGTCTCATAGGTGCAAGTTCAGGGTAACTGATGGTCGATTTGGGCAGCTGTGAAGCTGTTGGTGCAAGTTTCAAGTCAACTGATGCCCAATTGAGCAGTGGCAAAGGCGTGGGGGCAAGTTCATACTCCTCTGGTACCCAATTGGGTGATAGCAGTCTCATAGGTGCAAGTTCAGGGTAACTGATGGTCGATTTGGGCAGCTGTGAAGCTGTTGGTGCAAGTTTCAAGTCAACTGATGCCCAATTGAGCAGTGGCAAAGGCGTGGGGGCAAGTTCATACTCCTCTGGTACCCAATTGGGTGATAGCAATCTCATAGGTACAAGTTCAGGGTAACTGATGGTCGATTTGGGCAGCTATGAAGCTGTCGGTGCAAGTCTATAGTCTTCCGGTACCCAATTGGGTGATAGCTGTCTCACAGGTACAAGTTCAGGGTAACTGATGGTCGATTTGGGCACCTGTAAAGCTGTCGGTGCAAGTTCATAGTCTTCTGGTACCCAATTGGGTGATAGCAATCTCATAGGTACAAGTTCAGGGTGACTGATGGTCGATTTGGGCAGCTGTGAAGCTGTTGGTGCAAGTTTCAAGTCAACTGATGCCCAATTGAGCAGTGGCAAAGGCATGGGGGCAAGTTCATACTCCTCTGGTACCCAATCGGGTGATAGCAGTCTCATAGGTACAAGTTCAGGGTAACTGATGGTCGATTTGGGCAGCTGTGAAGCTGTTGGTGCAAGTTTCAAGTCAACTGATGCCCAATTGAGCAGTGGCAAAGGCGTGGGGGCAAGTTCATACTCCGCTGGTACCCAATTGGGTGATAGCAGTCTCATAGGTGCAAGTTCAGGGTAACTGATGGTCGATTTGGGCAGCTGTGAAGCTGTTGGTGCAAGTTTCAAGTCAACTGATGCCCAATTGAGCAGTGGCAAAGGCGTGGGGGCAAGTTCATACTCCTCTGGTACCCAATTGGGTGATAGCAGTCTCATAGGTACAAGTTCAGGGTAACTGATGGTCGATTTGGGCAGCTGTGAAGCTGTTGGTGCAAGTTTCAAGTCAACTGATGCCCAATTGAGCAGTGGCAAAGGCGTGGGGGCAAGTTCATACTCCGCTGGTACCCAATTGGGTGATAGCAGTCTCATAGGTGCAAGTTCAGGGTAACTGATGGTCGATTTGGGCAGCTGTGAAGCTGTTGGTGCAAGTTTCAAGTCAACTGATGCCCAATTGAGCAGTGGCAAAGGCGTAGGGGCAAGTTCATACTCCTCTGGTACCCAATTGGGTGATAGCAATCTCATAGGTACAAGTTCAGGGTAACTGATGGTCGATTTGGGCAGCTGTGAAACTGTCGGTGCAAGTTCATACTCCTCTGGTACCCAATTGGGTGATAGCAGTCTCATAGGTGCAAGTTCAGGGTAACTAATGGTCGATTTGGGCAGCTATGAAGCTGTTGGTGCAAGTTTCAAGTCAACTGATGCCCAATTGAGCAGTGGCAAAGGCGTGGGGGCAAGTTCATACTCCTCTGGTACCCAATTGGGTGATAGCAGTCTCATAGGTGCAAGTTCAGGGTAACTGATGGTCGATTTGGGCAGCTGTGAAGCTGTTGGTGCAAGTTTCAAGTCAACTGATGCCCAATTGAGCAGTGGCAAAGGCGTGGGGGCAAGTTCATACTCCTCTGGTACCCAATTGGGTGATAGCAATCTCATAGGTACAAGTTCAGGGTAACTGATGGTCGATTTGGGCAGCTGTGAAGCTGTCGGTGCAAGTCTATAGTCTTCCGGTACCCAATTGGGTGATAGCTGTCTCACAGGTACAAGTTCAGGGTAACTGATGGTCGATTTGGGCACCTGTAAAGCTGTCGGTGCAAGTTCATAGTCTTCTGGTACCCAATTGGGTGATAGCAATCTCATAGGTACAAGTTCAGGGTGACTGATGGTCGATTTGGGCAGCTGTGAAGCTGTTGGTGCAAGTTTCAAGTCAACTGATGCCCAATTGAGCAGTGGCAAAGGCGTAGGGGCAAGTTCATACTCCTCTGGTACCCAATTGGGTGATAGCAATCTCATAGGTACAAGTTCAGGGTAACTGATGGTCGATTTGGGCAGCTGTGAAACTGTCGGTGCAAGTTCATACTCCTCTGGTACCCAATTGGGTGATAGCAGTCTCATAGGTGCAAGTTCAGGGTAACTGATGGTCGATTTGGGCAGCTGTGAAGCTGTTGGTGCAAGTTTCAAGTCAACTGATGCCCAATTGAGCAGTGGCAAAGGCGTGGGGGCAAGTTCATACTCCTCTGGTACCCAATTGGGTGATAGCAGTCTCATAGGTGCAAGTTCAGGGTAACTGATGGTCGATTTGGGCAGCTGTGAAGCTGGTGGTGCAAGTTTCAAGTCAACTGATGCCCAATTGAGCAGTGGCAAAGGCGTGGGGGCAAGTTCATACTCCTCTGGTACCCAATTGGGTGATAGCAGTCTCATAGGTACAAGTTCAGGGTAACTGATGGTCGATTTGGGCAGCTGTGAAGCTGTCGGTGCAAGTCTATAGTCTTCCGGTACCCAATTGGGTGATAGCTGTCTCACAGGTACAAGTTCAGGGTAACTGATGGTCGATTTGGGCACCTGTAAAGCTGTCGGTGCAAGTTCATAGTCTTCTGGTACCCAATTGGGTGATAGCAATCTCATAGGTACAAGTTCAGGGTGACTGATGGTCGATTTGGGCAGCTGTGAAGCTGTTGGTGCAAGTTTCAAGTCAACTGATGCCCAATTGAGCAGTGGCAAAGGCGTGGGGGCAAGTTCATACTCCTCTGGTACCCAATTGGGTGATAGCAGTCTCATAGGTGCAAGTTCAGGGTAACTGATGGTCGATTTGGGCAGCTGTGAAGCTGTTGGTGCAAGTTTCAAGTCAACTGATGCCCAATTGAGCAGTGGCAAAGGCGTGGGGGCAAGTTCATACTCCTCTGGTACCCAATTGGGTGATAGCAGTCTCATAGGTGCAAGTTCAGGGTAACTGATGGTCGATTTGGGCAGCTGTGAAGCTGTTGGTGCAAGTTTCAAGTCAACTGATGCCCAATTGAGCAGTGGCAAAGGCGTGGGGGCAAGTTCATACTCCTCTGGTACCCAATTGGGTGATAGCAGTCTCATAGGTACAAGTTCAGGGTAACTGATGGTCGATTTGGGCAGCTATGAAGCTGTCGGTGCAAGTTCATAGTCTTCTGGTACCCAATTGGGTGATAGCAATCTCATAGGTACAAGTTCAGGGTAACTGATGGTCGATTTGGGCAGCTATGAAGCTGTTGGTGCAAGTTCATAGTCTTCTGATGCCCAATTGAGCAGTGGCAAAGGCGTGGGGGCAAGTTCATACTCCTCTGGTACCCAATTGGGTGATAGCAGTCTCATAGGTACAAGTTCAGGGTAACTGATGGTCGATTTGGGCAGCTATGAAGCTGTCGGTGCAAGTTCATAGTCTTCTGGTACCCAATTGGGTGATAGCAGTCTCATAGGTGCAAGTTCAGGGTAACTGATGGTCGATTTGGGCAGCTGTGAAGCTGTTGGTGCAAGTTTCAAGTCAACTGATGCCCAATTGAGCAGTGGCAAAGGCGTGGGGGCAAGTTCATACTCCTCTGGTACCCAATTGGGTGATAGCAGTCTCATAGGTGCAAGTTCAGGGTAACTGATGGTCGATTTGGGCAGCTGTGAAGCTGTTGGTGCAAGTTTCAAGTCAACTGATGCCCAATTGAGCAGTGGCAAAGGCGTGGGGGCAAGTTCATACTCCTCTGGTACCCAATTGGGTGATAGCAATCTCATAGGTACAAGTTCAGGGTAACTGATGGTCGATTTGGGCAGCTGTGAAACTGTCGGTGCAAGTTCATACTCCTCTGGTACCCAATTGGGTGATAGCAGTCTCATAGGTACAAGTTCAGGGTAACTGATGGTCGATTTGGGCAGCTATGAAGCTGTTGGTGCAAGTTCATAGTCTTCTGATGCCCAATTGAGCAGTGGCAAAGGCGTGGGGGCAAGTTCATACTCCTCTGGTACCCAATTGGGTGATAGCAGTCTCATAGGTACAAGTTCAGGGTAACTGATGGTCGATTTGGGCAGCTATGAAGCTGTCGGTGCAAGTTCATAGTCTTCTGGTACCCAATTGGGTGATAGCAGTCTCATAGGTGCAAGTTCAGGGTAACTGATGGTCGATTTGGGCAGCTGTGAAGCTGTTGGTGCAAGTTTCAAGTCAACTGATGCCCAATTGAGCAGTGGCAAAGGCGTGGGGGCAAGTTCATACTCCTCTGGTACCCAATTGGGTGATAGCAGTCTCATAGGTGCAAGTTCAGGGTAACTGATGGTCGATTTGGGCAGCTGTGAAGCTGTTGGTGCAAGTTTCAAGTCAACTGATGCCCAATTGAGCAGTGGCAAAGGCGTGGGGGCAAGTTCATACTCCTCTGGTACCCAATTGGGTGATAGCAATCTCATAGGTACAAGTTTATGGTAACTGATGGTCGATTTGGGCAGCTATGAAGCTGTCGGTGCAAGTTCACAATCCTCTGGTACCCAATTGGGTGATAGCAGTCTCATAGGTACAAGTTCAGGGTAACTGATGGTCGATTTGGGCAGCTATGAAGCTGTTGGTGCAAGTTCATAGTCTTCTGATGCCCAATTGAGCAGTGGCAAAGGCGTGGGGGCAAGTTCATACTCCTCTGGTACCCAATTGGGTGATAGCAGTCTCATAGGTACAAGTTCAGGGTAACTGATGGTCGATTTGGGCAGCTATGAAGCTGTCGGTGCAAGTTCATAGTCTTCTGGTACCCAATTGGGTGATAGCAGTCTCATAGGTGCAAGTTCAGGGTAACTGATGGTCGATTTGGGCAGCTGTGAAGCTGTTGGTGCAAGTTTCAAGTCAACTGATGCCCAATTGAGCAGTGGCAAAGGCGTGGGGGCAAGTTCATACTCCTCTGGTACCCAATTGGGTGATAGCAGTCTCATAGGTGCAAGTTCAGGGTCACTGATGGTCGATTTGGGCAGCTGTGAAGCTGTTGGTGCAAGTTTCAAGTCAACTGATGCCCAATTGAGCAGTGGCAAAGGCGTGGGGGCAAGTTCATACTCCTCTGGTACCCAATTGGGTGATAGCAGTCTCATAGGTGCAAGTTCAGGGTAATTGATGGTCGATTTGGGCAGCTATGAAGCTGTCGGTGCAAGTTCATAGTCTTCTGATGCCCAATTGAGCAGTGGCAAAGGCGTGGGGGCAAGTTCATACTCCTCTGGTACCCAATTGGGTGATAGCAGTCTCATAGGTACAAGTTCAGGGTAACTGATGGTCGATTTGGGCAGCTATGAAGCTGTCGGTGCAAGTTCATAGTCTTCTGGTACCCAATTGGGTGGGTGATAGCAGTCTCATAGGTGCAAGTTCAGGGTAACTGATGGTCGATTTGGGCAGCTGTGAAGCTGTTGGTGCAAGTTTCAAGTCAACTGATGCCCAATTGAGCAGTGGCAAAGGCGTGGGGGCAAGTTCATACTCCTCTGGTACCCAATTGGGTGATAGCAGTCTCATAGGTGCAAGTTCAGGGTAACTGATGGTCGATTTGGGCAGCTGTGAAGCTGTTGGTGCAAGTTTCAAGTCAACTGATGCCCAATTGAGCAGTGGCAAAGGCGTGGGGGCAAGTTCATACTCCTCTGGTACCCAATTGGGTGATAGCAATCTCATAGGTACAAGTTCAGGGTAACTGATGGTCGATTTGGGCAGCTGTGAAACTGTCGGTGCAAGTTCATACTCCTCTGGTACCCAATTGGGTGATAGCAGTCTCATAGGTGCAAGTTCAGGGTAACTGATGGTCGATTTGGGCAGCTGTGAAGCTGTTGGTGCAAGTTTCAAGTCAACTGATGCCCAATTGAGCAGTGGCAAAGGCGTGGGGGCAAGTTCATACTCCTCTGGTACCCAATTGGGTGATAGCAATCTCATAGGTACAAGTTCAGGGTAACTGATGGTCGATTTGGGCAGCTGTGAAGCTGTTGGTGCAAGTTTCAAGTCAACTGATGCCCAATTGAGCAGTGGCAAAGGCGTGGGGGCAAGTTCATACTCCTCTGGTACCCAATTGGGTGATAGCAGTCTCATAGGTGCAAGTTCAGGGTAACTGATGGTCGATTTGGGCAGCTGTGAAGCTGTTGGTGCAAGTTTCAAGTCAACTGATGCCCAATTGAGCAGTGGCAAAGGCGTGGGGGCAAGTTCATACTCCTCTGGTACCCAATTGGGTGATAGCAATCTCATAGGTACAAGTTCAGGGTAACTGATGGTCGATTTGGGCAGCTGTGAAACTGTCGGTGCAAGTTCATACTCCTCTGGTACCCAATTGGGTGATAGCAGTCTCATAGGTGCAAGTTCAGGGTAACTGATGGTCGATTTGGGCAGCTGTGAAGCTGTTGGTGCAAGTTTCAAGTCAACTGATGCCCAATTGAGCAGTGGCAAAGGCGTGGGGGCAAGTTCATACTCCTCTGGTACCCAATTGGGTGATAGCAATCTCATAGGTACAAGTTCAGGGTAACTGATGGTCGATTTGGGCAGCTGTGAAGCTGTTGGTGCAAGTTTCAAGTGGACTGATGCCCAATTGAGCAGTGGCAAAGGCGTGGGGGCAAGTTCATACTCCTCTGGTACCCAATTGGGTGATAGCAGTCTCATAGGTGCAAGTTCAGGGTAACTGATGGTCGATTTGGGCAGTTGTGAAGCTGTTGGTGCAAGTTTCAAGTCAACTGATGCCCAATTGAGCAGTGGCAAAGGCGTGGGGGCAAGTTCATACTCCTCTGGTACCCAATTGGGTGATAGCAATCTCATAGGTACAAGTTCAGGGTAACTGATGGTCGATTTGGGCAGCTGTGAAACTGTCGGTGCAAGTTCATACTCCTCTGGTACCCAATTGGGTGATAGCAGTCTCATAGGTGCAAGTTCAGGGTAACTGATGGTCGATTTGGGCAGCTGTGAAGCTGTTGGTGCAAGTTTCAAGTCAACTGATGCCCAATTGAGCAGTGGCAAAGGCGTGGGGGCAAGTTCATACTCCTCTGGTACCCAATTGGGTGATAGCAGTCCCATAGGTGCAAGTTCAGGGTAACTGATGGTCGATTTGGGCAGCTGTGAAGCTGTTGGTGCAAGTTTCAAGTCAACTGATGCCCAATTGAGCAGTGGCAAAGGCGTGGGGGCAACTTCATACTCCTCTGGTACCCAATTGGGTGATAGCAGTCTCATAGGTGCAAGTTCAGGGTAACTGATGGTCGATTTGGGCAGCTGTGAAGCTGTTGGTGCAAGTTTCAAGTCAACTGATGCCCAATTGAGCAGTGGCAAAGGCGTGGGGGCAAGTTCATACTCCTCTGGTACCCAATTGGGTGATAGCAGTCTCATAGGTGCAAGTTCAGGGTAACTGATGGTCGATTTGGGCAGCTGTGAAGCTGTTGGTGCAAGTTTCAAGTCAACTGATGCCCAATTGAGCAGTGGCAAAGGCGTGGGGGCAAGTTCATACTCCTCTGGTACCCAATTGGGTGATAGCAATCTCATAGGTACAAGTTCAGGGTAACTGATGGTCGATTTGGGCAGCTGTGAAACTGTCGGTGCAAGTTCATACTCCTCTGGTACCCAATTGGGTGATAGCAGTCTCATAGGTGCAAGTTCAGGGTAACTGATGGTCGATTTGGGCAGCTGTGAAGCTGTTGGTGCAAGTTTCAAGTCAACTGATGCCCAATTGAGCAGTGGCAAAGGCGTGGGGGCAAGTTCATACCCTTCTGGTACCTATTTGGGTGATCGCAATCTCATAGGTACAAGTTCAGGGTAACTGATGGTCGATTTGGGCAGCTGTGAAACTGTCGGTGCAAGTTCATACTCCTCTGGTACCCAATTGGGTGATAGCAGTCTCATAGGTGCAAGTTCAGGGTAACTGATGGTCGATTTGGGCAGCTGTGAAGCTGTTGGTGCAAGTTTCAAGTCAACTGATGCCCAATTGAGCAGTGGCAAAGGCGTGGGGGCAAGTTCATACTCCTCTGGTACCCAATTGGGTGATAGCAATCTCATAGGTACAAGTTCAGGGTAACTGATGGTCGATTTGGGCAGCTGTGAAGCTGTCGGTGCAAGTTTCAAGTCAACTGATGCCTAATTAAGCAGTGGCAAAGGCGTGGGGGCAAGTTCATACTCTTCTGGTACCCAATTGGGTGATAGCAATCCCATAGGTACAAGTTCAGGGTAACTGATGGTCGATTTGGGCAGCTGTGAAGCTGTCGGTGCAAGTTCACAATCCTCTGGTACCCAATTGAGTGATAGCAATCTCATAGGTACAAGTTCAGGGTAACTGATGTTCGATTTGGGCAGCTGTGAAGCTGTGGGTGCAAGTTTCAAGTCAACTGATGCCCAATTGAGCAGTGGCAAAGGCGTGGGGGCAAGTTCATACTCCTCTGGTACCCAATTGGGTGATAGCAATCTCATAGGTACAAGTTCAGGGTAACTGATGGTCGATTTGGGCAGCTGTGAAACTGTCGGTGCAAGTTCATACTCCTCTGGTACCCAATTGGGTGATAGCAGTCTCATAGGTGCAAGTTCAGGGTAACTGATGGTCGATTTGGGCAGCTGGGAAGCTGTGTGTGCAAGTTCATAGTCTTCTGGTACCCAATTAAGCGGTGGCAAAGGAGTGGGGGCAAGTTCATACTCTTCTGGTACCCAATTGGGTGATAGCAGTCTCATAAGTGCAAGTTTAGGGTAACTGATGGTCGATTTGGGCAGCTGTGAAGCTGTCGGTGCAAGTTCATACTCTTCTGGTACCCAATTGGGTGATAGCAATCTCATAGGTACAAGTTCAGGGTAACTGATGGTCGATTTGGGCACCTGTAAAGCTGTCGGTGCAAGTTCATAGTCTTTTGGTACCCAATTAAGCGGTGGCAAGGGCGTGGGGGCAAGTTCATACTCTTCTGGTACCCAATTGGGTGATAGCAGTCTCATAGGTGCAAGTTCAGGGTAACTGATGGTCGATTTGGGCAGCTGTGAAGCTGTCGGTGCAAGTTCATACTCTTCTGGTACCCAATTGGGTGATAGCAGTCTCATAGGTGCAAGTTCAGGGTAACTGATGGTCGATTTCGGCAGCTGTGAAGCTGTCGGTGCAAATTCATACTCTTCTGGTACCCAATTGGGTGATAGCAATCTCATAGGTACAAGTTCAGGAAAACTGATGGTTGATTTGGGCAGCTGTGAAGCTGTCGGTGCAAGTTCATAGTCTTCTGGTACCCAATTGGGTGATAGCAGTCTCATAGGTACAAGTTCAGGGTAACTGATGGTTGATTTGGGCAGCTGTGAAGCTGTCGGTGCAAGTTCATAGTCTTCTGGTACCCAATTGGGTGATAGCAATCTCATAGGTACAAGTTCAGGGTAACTGATGGTCGATTTGGGCAGCTGGGAAGCTGTGTGTGCAAGTTCATAGTCTTCTGGTACCCAATTAAGCGGTGGCAAAGGAGTGGGGGCAAGTTCATACTCTTCTGGTACCCAATTGGGTGATAGCAGTCTCATAGGTGCAAGTTCAGGGTAACTGATGGTCGATTTGGGCAGCTGTGAAGCTGTCGGTGCAAGTTCATACTCTTCTGGTACCCAATTGGGTGATAGCAATCTCATAGGTACAAGTTCAGGGTAACTGATGGTCGATTTGGGCACCTGTAAAGCTGTCGGTGCAAGTTCATAGTCTTTTGGTACCCAATCAAGCGGTGGCAAGGGCGTGGGGGCAAGTTCATACTCTTCTGGTACCCAATTGGGTGATAGCAGTCTCATAGGTGCAAGTTCAGGGTAACTGATGGTCGATTTGGGCAGCTGTGAAGCTGTCGGTGCAAGTTCATACTCTTCTGGTACCCAATTGGGTGATAGCAGTCTCATAGGTGCAAGTTCAGGGTAACTGATGGTCGATTTCGGCAGCTGTGAAGCTGTCGGTGCAAGTTCATACTCTTCTGGTACCCAATTGGGTGATAGCAATCTCATAGGTACAAGTTCAGGGTAACTGATGGTTGATTTGGGCAGCTGTGAAGCTGTCGGTGCAAGTTCATACTCTTCTGGTACCCAATTGGGTGATAGCAATCTCATAGGTACAAGTTCAGGGTAACTGATGGTCGATTTGGGCAGCTGGGAAGCTGTGTGTGCAAGTTCATAGTCTTCTGGTACCCAATTAAGCGGTGGCAAAGGAGTGGGGGCAAGTTCATACTCTTCTGGTACCCAATGGGGTGATAGCAGTCTCATAGGTGCAAGTTCAGGGTAACTGATGGTCGATTTGGGCAGCTGTGAAGCTGTCGGTGCAAGTTCATACTCTTCTGGTACCCAATTGGGTGATAGCAGTCTCATAGGTGCAAGTTCAGGGTAACTGATGGTCGATTTCGGCAGCTGTGAAGCTGTCGGTGCAAGTTCATACTCTTCTGGTACCCAATTGGGTGATAGCAATCTCATAGGTACAAGTTCAGGAAAACTGATGGTTGATTTGGGCAGCTGTGAAGCTGTCGGTGCAAGTTCATAGTCTTCTGGTACCCAATTGGGTGATAGCAATCTCATAGGTACAAGTTCAGGGTAACTGATGGTCGATTTGGGCAGCTATGAAGCTGTTGGTGCAAGTTCATAGTCTTCTGGTACCCAATTGGGTGATAGCAATCTCATAGGTACAAGTTCAGGGTAACTGATGGTCGATTTGGGCAGCTATGAAGCTGTCGGTGCAAGTTCATAGTCTTCTGGTACCCAATTAAGCGGTGGCAAAGGCATGGGGGCAAGTTCATACTCCCCTGGTACCCAATTGGGTGATAGCAATCTCATAGGTACAAGTTCAGGGTAACTGATAGTCAATTTGGGCAGCTGTGAAGCTGTCGGTGCAAGTCTATAGTCTTCCGGTACCCAATTGGGTGATAGCAGTCTCATAGGTACAAGTTCAGGGTAACTGATGGTCGATTTGGGCACCTGTAAAGCTGTCGGTGCAAGTTCATAGTCTTTTGGTACCCAATTAAGCGGTGGCAAAGGAGTGGGGGCAAGTTCATACTCTTCTGGTACCCAATTGGGTGATAGCAGTCTCATAGGTGCAAGTTCAGGGTAACTGATGGTCGATTTGGGCAGCTGTGAAGCTGTCGGTGCAAGTTCATACTCTTCTGGTACCCAATTGGGTGATAGCAGTCTCATAGGTGCAAGTTCAGGGTAACTGATGGTCGATTTCGGCAGCTGTGAAGCTGTCGGTGCAAGTTCATACTCTTCTGGTACCCAATTGGGTGATAGCAGTCTCATAGGTGCAAGTTCAGGGTAACTGATGGTCGATTTGGGCAGCTGTGAAGCTGTCGGTGCAAGTTCATACTCTTCTGGCACCCAATTGGGTGATAGCAGTCTCATAGGTGCAAGTTCAGGGTAACTGATGGTCGATTTCGGCAGCTGTGAAGCTGTCGGTGCAAATTCATACTCTTCTGGTACCCAATTGGGTGATAGCAATCTCATAGGTACAAGTTCAGGGTAACTGATGGTCGATTTGGGCAGCTGGGAAGCTGTGTGTGCAAGTTCATAGTCTTCTGGTACCCAATTAAGCGGTGGCAAAGGAGTGGGGGCAAGTTCATACTCTTCTGGTACCCAATTGGGTGATAGCAGTCTCATAGGTGCAAGTTCAGGGTAACTGATGGTCGATTTGGGCAGCTGTGAAGCTGTCGGTGCAAGTTCATACTCTTCTGGTACCCAATTGGGTGATAGCAATCTCATAGGTACAAGTTCAGGGTAACTGATGGTCGATTTGGGCACCTGTAAAGCTGTCGGTGCAAGTTCATAGTCTTTTGGTACCCAATTAAGCGGTGGCAAGGGCGTGGGGGCAAGTTCATACTCTTCTGGTACCCAATTGGGTGATAGCAGTCTCATAGGTGCAAGTTCAGGGTAACTGATGGTCGATTTGGGCAGCTGTGAAGCTGTCGGTGCAAGTTCATACTCTTCTGGTACCCAATTGGGTGATAGCAGTCTCATAGGTGCAAGTTCAGGGTAACTGATGGTCGATTTCGGCAGCTGTGAAGCTGTCGGTGCAAGTTCATACTCTTCTGGTACCCAATTGGGTGATAGCAATCTCATAGGTACAAGTTCAGGGTAACTGATGGTTGATTTGGGCAGCTGTGAAGCTGTCGGTGCAAGTTCATACTCTTCTGGTACCCAATTGGGTGATAGCAATCTCATAGGTACAAGTTCAGGGTAACTGATGGTCGATTTGGGCAGCTGGGAAGCTGTGTGTGCAAGTTCATAGTCTTCTGGTACCCAATTAAGCGGTGGCAAAGGAGTGGGGGCAAGTTCATACTCTTCTGGTACCCAATGGGGTGATAGCAGTCTCATAGGTGCAAGTTCAGGGTAACTGATGGTCGATTTGGGCAGCTGTGAAGCTGTCGGTGCAAGTTCATACTCTTCTGGTACCCAATTGGGTGATAGCAGTCTCATAGGTGCAAGTTCAGGGTAACTGATGGTCGATTTCGGCAGCTGTGAAGCTGTCGGTGCAAGTTCATACTCTTCTGGTACCCAATTGGGTGATAGCAATCTCATAGGTACAAGTTCAGGAAAACTGATGGTTGATTTGGGCAGCTGTGAAGCTGTCGGTGCAAGTTTATAGTTTTCTGGTACCCAATTGGGTGATAGCAATCTCATAGGTGCAAGTTCAGGGTAACTGATGGTCGATTTGGGCAGCTATGAAGCTGTCGGTGCAAGTTCATAGTTTTCTGGTACCCAATTGGGTGATAGCAATCTCATAGGTACAAGTTCAGGGTAACTGATGGTCGATTTGGGCAGCTATGAAGCTGTTGGTGCAAGTTCATAGTCTTCTGGTACCCAATTGGGTGATAGCAATCTCATAGGTACAAGTTCAGGGTAACTGATGGTCGATTTGGGCAGCTATGAAGCTGTCGGTGCAAGTTCATAGTCTTCTGGTACCCAATTAAGCGGTGGCAAAGGCATGGGGGCAAGTTCATACTCCCCTGGTACCCAATTGGGTGATAGCAATCTCATAGGTACAAGTTCAGGGTAACTGATAGTCAATTTGGGCAGCTGTGAAGCTGTCGGTGCAAGTCTATAGTCTTCCGGTACCCAATTGGGTGATAGCAGTCTCATAGGTACAAGTTCAGGGTAACTGATGGTCGATTTGGGCACCTGTAAAGCTGTCGGTGCAAGTTCATAGTCTTTTGGTACCCAATTAAGCGGTGGCAAGGGCGTGGGGGCAAGTTCATACTCTTCTGGTACCCAATTGGGTGATAGCAGTCTCATAGGTACAAGTTCAGGGTAACTGATGGTCGATTTGGGCAGCTATGAAGCTGTCGGTGCAAGTTCATAGTTTTCTGGTACCCAATTGGGTGATAGCAATCTCATAGGTACAAGTTCAGGGTAACTGATGGTCGATTTGGGCAGCTATGAAGCTGTTGGTGCAAGTTCATAGTCTTCTGGTACCCAATTAAGCGGTGGCAAAGGCGTGGGGGCAAGTTCATACTCCCCTGGTACCCAATTGGGTGATAGCAGTCTCATAGGTACAAGTTCAGGGTAACTGATGGTCGATTTGGGCAGCTATGAAGCTGTCGGTGCAAGTTTATAGTTTTCTGGTACCCAATTGGGTGATAGCAATCTCATAGGTACAAGTTCAGGGTAACTGATGGTCGATTTGGGCAGCTATGAAGCTGTTGGTGCAAGTTCATAGTCTTTTGGTACCCAATTAAGCGGTGGCAAGGGCGTGGGGGCAAGTTCATACTCTTTTGGTACCTAATTGGGTGATAGTAATCTCATAGGTGCAAGTTCAGGGTAACTGATGGTCGATTTGGGCAGCTGGGAAGCTGTGTGTGCAAGTTCATAGTCTTCTGGTACTCAATTAAGCGGTGGCAAAGGAGTGGGGGCAAGTTCATACTCTTCTGGTACCCAATTGCTCTCAATTGGGTGATAGCAGTCTCATAGGTGCAAGTTCAGGGTAACTGATGGTCGATTTGGGCAGCTGTGAAGCTGTCGGTGCAAGTTCATACTCTTCTGGTACCCAATTGGGTGATAGCAGTCTCATAGGTGCAAGTTCAGGGTAACTGATGGTCGATTTGGGCAGCTGGGAAGCTGTTTGTGCAAGTTCATAGTCTTCTGGTACTCAATTAAGCGGTGGCAAAGGAGTGGGGGCAAGTTCATACTCTTCTGGTACCCAATTGCTCTCAATTGGGTGATAGCAGTCTCATAGGTGCAAGTTCAGGGTAACTGATGGTCGATTTGGGCAGCTGTGAAGCTGTCGGTGCAAGTTCATACTCTTCTGGTACCCAATTGGGTGATAGCAGTCTCATAGGTGCAAGTTCAGGGTAACTGATGGTCGATTTGGGCAGCTGGGAAGCTGTGTGTGCAAGTTCATAGTCTTCTGGTACTCAATTAAGCGGTGGCAAAGGAGTGGGGGCAAGTTCATACTCTTCTGGTACCCAATTGCTCTCAATTGGGTGATAGCAGTCTCATAGGTGCAAGTTCAGGGTAACTGATGGTCGATTTGGGCAGCTGTGAAGCTGTCGGTGCAAGTTCATACTCTTCTGGTACCCAATTGGGTGATAGCAGTCTCATAGGTGCAAGTTCAGGGGAACTGATGGTCGATTTGGGCAGCTATGAAGCTGTCGGTGCAAGTTCATAGTTTTCTGGTACCCAATTGGGTGATAGCAATCTCATAGGTGCAAGTTCAGGGTAACTGATGGTCGATTTGGGCAGCTGTGAAGCTGTCGGTGCAAGTTCATACTCTTCTGGTACCCAATTGGGTGATAGCAGTCTCATAGGTGCAAGTTCAGGGTAACTGATGGTCGATTTGGGCAGCTGTGAAGCTGTCGGTGCAAGTTCATAGTCTTTTGGTACCCAATTAAGCGGTGGCAAAGGCGTGGGGGCAAGTTCATACTCCTCTGGTACCCAATTGGGTGATAGCAGTCTCATAGGTGCAAGTTCAGGGTAACTGATGGTCGATTTGGGCAGCTGTGAAGCTGTCGGTGCAAGTTCATACTCTTCTGGTACCCAATTGGGTGATAGCAGTCTCATAGGTACAAGTTCAGGGTAACTGATGGTCGATTTGGGCAGCTATGAAGCTGTTGGTGCAAGTTCATAGTCTTCTGGTACCCAATTAAGCGGTGGCAAAGGCGTGGGGGCAAGTTCATACTCCCCTGGTACCTAATTGGGTGATAGCAGTCTCATAGGTACAAGTTCAGGGTAACTGATGGTCGATTTGGGCAGCTATGAAGCTGTCGGTGCAAGTTCATAGTTTTCTGGTACCCAATTGGGTGATAGCAATCTCATAGGTACAAGTTCAGGGTAACTGATGGTCGATTTGGGCAGCTATGAAGCTGTTGGTGCAAGTTCATAGTCTTTTGGTACCCAATTAAGCGGTGGCAAGGGCGTGGGGGCAAGTTCATACTCTTTTGGTACCTAATTGGGTGATAGCAATCTCATAGGTGCAAGTTCAGGGTAACTGATGGTCGATTTGGGCAGCTGGGAAGCTGTGTGTGCAAGTTCATAGTCTTCTGGTACTCAATTAAGCGGTGGCAAAGGAGTGGGGGCAAGTTCATACTCTTCTGGTACCCAATTGCTCTCAATTGGGTGATAGCAGTCTCATAGGTGCAAGTTCAGGGTAACTGATGGTCGATTTGGGCAGCTGTGAAGCTGTCGGTGCAAGTTCATACTCTTCTGGTACCCAATTGGGTGATAGCAGTCTCATAGGTGCAAGTTCAGGGTAACTGATGGTCGATTTGGGCAGCTGTGAAGCTGTCGGTGCAAGTTCATAGTCTTTTGGTACCCAATTAAGCGGTGGCAAAGCCGTGGGGGCAAGTTCATACTCCTCTGGTACCCAATTGGGTGATAGCAGTCTCATAGGTGCAAGTTTAGGGGAACTGATGGTCGATTTGGGCAGCTATGAAGCTGTCGGTGCAAGTTCATAGTTTTCTGGTACCCAATTGGGTGATAGCAATCTCATAGGTGCAAGTTCAGGGTAACTGATGGTCGATTTGGGCAGCTGTGAAGCTGTCGGTGCAAGTTCATACTCTTCTGGTACCCAATTGGGTGATAGCAGTCTCATAGGTGCAAGTTCAGGGTAACTGATGGTCGATTTGGGCAGCTGTGAAGCTGTCGGTGCAAGTTCATAGTCTTTTGGTACCCAATTAAGCGGTGGCAAAGGCGTGGGGGCAAGTTCATACTCCTCTGGTACCCAATTGGGTGATAGCAGTCTCATAGGTGCAAGTTCAGGGGAACTGATGGTCGATTTGGGCAGCTGTGAAGCTGTCGGTGCAAGTTCATAGTCTTTTGGTACCCAATTAAGCGGTGGCAAGGGCGTGGGGGCAAGTTCATACTCTTCTGGTACCCAATTGGGTGATAGCAGTCTCATAGGTACAAGTTCAGGGTAACTGATGGTCGATTTGGGCAGCTATGAAGCTGTCGGTGCAAGTTCATAGTTTTCTGGTACCCAATTGGGTGATAGCAATCTCATAGGTACAAGTTCAGGGTAACTGATGGTCGATTTGGGCAGCTATGAAGCTGTTGGTGCAAGTTCATAGTCTTCTGGTACCCAATTAAGCGGTGGCAAGGGCGTGGGGGCAAGTTCATACTCTTCTGGTACCCAATTGGGTGATAGCAGTCTCATAGGTACAAGTTCAGGGTAACTGATGGTCGATTTGGGCAGCTATGAAGCTGTCGGTGCAAGTTCATAGTTTTCTGGTACCCAATTGGGTGATAGCAATCTCATAGGTGCAAGTTCAGGGTAACTGATGGTCGATTTGGGCAGCTATGAAGCTGTCGGTGCAAGTTCATAGTTTTCTGGTACCCAATTGGGTGATAGCAATCTCATAGGTACAAGTTCAGGGTAACTGATGGTCGATTTGGGCAGCTATGAAGCTGTTGGTGCAAGTTCATAGTCTTCTGGTACCCAATTGGGTGATAGCAATCTCATAGGTACAAGTTCAGGGTAACTGATGGTCGATTTGGGCAGCTATGAAGCTGTTGGTGCAAGTTCATAGTCTTTTGGTACCCAATTAAGCGGTGGCAAGGGCGTGGGGGCAAGTTCATACTCTTTTGGTACCTAATTGGGTGATAGTAATCTCATAGGTGCAAGTTCAGGGTAACTGATGGTCGATTTGGGCAGCTGGGAAGCTGTGTGTGCAAGTTCATAGTCTTCTGGTACTCAATTAAGCGGTGGCAAAGGAGTGGGGGCAAGTTCATACTCTTCTGGTACCCAATTGCTCTCAATTGGGTGATAGCAGTCTCATAGGTGCAAGTTCAGGGTAACTGATGGTCGATTTGGGCAGCTGTGAAGCTGTCGGTGCAAGTTCATACTCTTCTGGTACCCAATTGGGTGATAGCAGTCTCATAGGTGCAAGTTCAGGGTAACTGATGGTCGATTTGGGCAGCTGGGAAGCTGTTTGTGCAAGTTCATAGTCTTCTGGTACTCAATTAAGCGGTGGCAAAGGAGTGGGGGCAAGTTCATACTCTTCTGGTACCCAATTGCTCTCAATTGGGTGATAGCAGTCTCATAGGTGCAAGTTCAGGGTAACTGATGGTCGATTTGGGCAGCTGTGAAGCTGTCGGTGCAAGTTCATACTCTTCTGGTACCCAATTGGGTGATAGCAGTCTCATAGGTGCAAGTTCAGGGTAACTGATGGTCGATTTGGGCAGCTGGGAAGCTGTGTGTGCAAGTTCATAGTCTTCTGGTACTCAATTAAGCGGTGGCAAAGGAGTGGGGGCAAGTTCATACTCTTCTGGTACCCAATTGCTCTCAATTGGGTGATAGCAGTCTCATAGGTGCAAGTTCAGGGTAACTGATGGTCGATTTGGGCAGCTGTGAAGCTGTCGGTGCAAGTTCATACTCTTCTGGTACCCAATTGGGTGATAGCAGTCTCATAGGTGCAAGTTCAGGGGAACTGATGGTCGATTTGGGCAGCTATGAAGCTGTCGGTGCAAGTTCATAGTTTTCTGGTACCCAATTGGGTGATAGCAATCTCATAGGTGCAAGTTCAGGGTAACTGATGGTCGATTTGGGCAGCTGTGAAGCTGTCGGTGCAAGTTCATACTCTTCTGGTACCCAATTGGGTGATAGCAGTCTCATAGGTGTAAGTTCAGGGTAACTGATGGTCGATTTGGGCAGCTGTGAAGCTGTCGGTGCAAGTTCATAGTCTTTTGGTACCCAATTAAGCGGTGGCAAAGGCGTGGGGGCAAGTTCATACTCCTCTGGTACCCAATTGGGTGATAGCAGTCTCATAGGTGCAAGTTCAGGGTAACTGATGGTCGATTTGGGCAGCTGTGAAGCTGTCGGTGCAAGTTCATACTCTTCTGGTACCCAATTGGGTGATAGCAGTCTCATAGGTACAAGTTCAGGGTAACTGATGGTCGATTTGGGCAGCTATGAAGCTGTTGGTGCAAGTTCATAGTCTTCTGGTACCCAATTAAGCGGTGGCAAAGGCGTGGGGGCAAGTTCATACTCCCCTGGTACCCAATTGGGTGATAGCAGTCTCATAGGTACAAGTTCAGGGTAACTGATGGTCGATTTGGGCAGCTATGAAGCTGTCGGTGCAAGTTCATAGTTTTCTGGTACCCAATTGGGTGATAGCAATCTCATAGGTACAAGTTCAGGGTAACTGATGGTCGATTTGGGCAGCTATGAAGCTGTTGGTGCAAGTTCATAGTCTTTTGGTACCCAATTAAGCGGTGGCAAGGGCGTGGGGGCAAGTTCATACTCTTTTGGTACCTAATTGGGTGATAGCAATCTCATAGGTGCAAGTTCAGGGTAACTGATGGTCGATTTGGGCAGCTGGGAAGCTGTGTGTGCAAGTTCATAGTCTTCTGGTACTCAATTAAGCGGTGGCAAAGGAGTGGGGGCAAGTTCATACTCTTCTGGTACCCAATTGCTCTCAATTGGGTGATAGCAGTCTCATAGGTGCAAGTTCAGGGTAACTGATGGTCGATTTGGGCAGCTGTGAAGCTGTCGGTGCAAGTTCATACTCTTCTGGTACCCAATTGGGTGATAGCAGTCTCATAGGTGCAAGTTCAGGGTAACTGATGGTCGATTTGGGCAGCTGTGAAGCTGTCGGTGCAAGTTCATAGTCTTTTGGTACCCAATTAAGCGGTGGCAAAGGCGTGGGGGCAAGTTCATACTCCTCTGGTACCCAATTGGGTGATAGCAGTCTCATAGGTGCAAGTTCAGGGGAACTGATGGTCGATTTGGGCAGCTATGAAGCTGTCGGTGCAAGTTCATAGTTTTCTGGTACCCAATTGGGTGATAGCAATCTCATAGGTGCAAGTTCAGGGTAACTGATGGTCGATTTGGGCAGCTGTGAAGCTGTCGGTGCAAGTTCATACTCTTCTGGTACCCAATTGGGTGATAGCAGTCTCATAGGTGCAAGTTCAGGGTAACTGATGGTCGATTTGGGCAGCTGTGAAGCTGTCGGTGCAAGTTCATAGTCTTTTGGTACCCAATTAAGCGGTGGCAAAGGCGTGGGGGCAAGTTCATACTCCTCTGGTACCCAATTGGGTGATAGCAGTCTCATAGGTGCAAGTTCAGGGGAACTGATGGTCGATTTGGGCAGCTGTGAAGCTGTCGGTGCAAGTTCATAGTTTTCTGGTACCCAATTGGGTGATAGCAATCTCATAGGTGCAAGTTCAGGGTAACTGATGGTCGATTTGGGCAGCTGTGAAGCTGTCGGTGCAAGTTCATACTCTTCTGGTACCCAATTGGGTGATAGCAGTCTCATAGGTGCAAGTTCAGGGTAACTGATGGTCGATTTGGGCAGCTGTGAAGCTGTCGGTGCAAGTTCATAGTCTTTTGGTACCCAATTAAGCGGTGGCAAAGGCGTGGGGGCAAGTTCATACTCCTCTGGTACCCAATTGGGTGATAGCAGTCTCATAGGTGCAAGTTCAGGGTAACTGATGGTCGATTTGGGCAGCTGTGAAGCTGTCGGTGCAAGTTCATACTCTTCTGGTACCCAATTGGGTGATAGCAGTCTCATAGGTACAAGTTCAGGGTAGCTGATGGTCGATTTGGGCAGCTATGAAGCTGTTGGTGCAAGTTCATAGTCTTCTGGTACCCAATTAAGCGGTGGCAAAGGCGTGGGGGCAAGTTCATACTCCCCTGGTACCCAATTGGGTGATAGCAGTCTCATAGGTACAAGTTCAGGGTAACTGATGGTCGATTTGGGCAGCTATGAAGCTGTCGGTGCAAGTTCATAGTTTTCTGGTACCCAATTGGGTGATAGCAATCTCATAGGTACAAGTTCAGGGTAACTGATGGTCGATTTGGGCAGCTATGAAGCTGTTGGTGCAAGTTCATAGTCTTTTGGTACCCAATTAAGCGGTGGCAAGGGCGTGGGGGCAAGTTCATACTCTTTTGGTACCTAATTGGGTGATAGCAATCTCATAGGTGCAAGTTCAGGGTAACTGATGGTCGATTTGGGCAGCTGGGAAGCTGTGTGTGCAAGTTCATAGTCTTCTGGTACTCAATTAAGCGGTGGCAAAGGAGTGGGGGCAAGTTCATACTCTTCTGGTACCCAATTGCTCTCAATTGGGTGATAGCAGTCTCATAGGTGCAAGTTCAGGGTAACTGATGGTCGATTTGGGCAGCTGTGAAGCTGTCGGTGCAAGTTCATACTCTTCTGGTACCCAATTGGGTGATAGCAGTCTCATAGGTGCAAGTTCAGGGTAACTGATGGTCGATTTGGGCAGCTGTGAAGCTGTCGGTGCAAGTTCATAGTCTTTTGGTACCCAATTAAGCGGTGGCAAAGGCGTGGGGGCAAGTTCATACTCCTCTGGTACCCAATTGGGTGATAGCAGTCTCATAGGTGCAAGTTCAGGGGAACTGATGGTCGATTTGGGCAGCTATGAAGCTGTCGGTGCAAGTTCATAGTTTTCTGGTACCCAATTGGGTGATAGCAATCTCATAGGTGCAAGTTCAGGGTAACTGATGGTCGATTTGGGCAGCTGTGAAGCTGTCGGTGCAAGTTCATACTCTTCTGGTACCCAATTGGGTGATAGCAGTCTCATAGGTGCAAGTTCAGGGTAACTGATGGTCGATTTGGGCAGCTGTGAAGCTGTCGGTGCAAGTTCATAGTCTTTTGGTACCCAATTAAGCGGTGGCAAAGGCGTGGGGGCAAGTTCATACTCCTCTGGTACCCAATTGGGTGATAGCAGTCTCATAGGTGCAAGTTCAGGGGAACTGATGGTCGATTTGGGCAGCTGTGAAGCTGTCGGTGCAAGTTCATAGTTTTCTGGTACCCAATTGGGTGATAGCAATCTCATAGGTGCAAGTTCAGGGTAACTGATGGTCGATTTGGGCAGCTGTGAAGCTGTCGGTGCAAGTTCATACTCTTCTGGTACCCAATTGGGTGATAGCAGTCTCATAGGTACAAGTTCAGGGTAACTGATGGTCGATTTGGGCAGCTATGAAGCTGTTGGTGCAAGTTCATAGTCTTCTGGTACCCAATTAAGCGGTGGCAAAGGCGTGGGGGCAAGTTCATACTCCCCTGGTACCCAATTGGGTGATAGCAGTCTCATAGGTACAAGTTCAGGGTAACTGATGGTCGATTTGGGCAGCTATGAAGCTGTCGGTGCAAGTTCATAGTTTTCTGGTACCCAATTAAGCGGTGGCAAGGGCGTGGGGGCAAGTTCATACTCTTTTGGTACCTAATTGGGTGATAGCAATCTCATAGGTGCAAGTTCAGGGTAACTGATGGTCGATTTGGGCAGCTGGGAAGCTGTGTGTGCAAGTTCATAGTCTTCTGGTACTCAATTAAGCGGTGGCAAAGGAGTGGGGGCAAGTTCATACTCTTCTGGTACCCAATTGCTCTCAATTGGGTGATAGCAGTCTCATAGGTGCAAGTTCAGGGTAACTGATGGTCGATTTGGGCAGCTGTGAAGCTGTCGGTGCAAGTTCATACTCTTCTGGTACCCAATTGGGTGATAGCAGTCTCATAGGTGCAAGTTCAGGGTAACTGATGGTCGATTTGGGCAGCTGTGAAGCTGTCGGTGCAAGTTCATAGTCTTTTGGTACCCAATTAAGCGGTGGCAAAGGCGTGGGGGCAAGTTCATACTCCTCTGGTACCCAATTGGGTGATAGCAGTCTCATAGGTGCAAGTTCAGGGGAACTGATGGTCGATTTGGGCAGCTATGAAGCTGTCGGTGCAAGTTCATAGTTTTCTGGTACCCAATTGGGTGATAGCAATCTCATAGGTGCAAGTTCAGGGTAACTGATGGTCGATTTGGGCAGCTGTGAAGCTGTCGGTGCAAGTTCATACTCTTCTGGTACCCAATTGGGTGATAGCAGTCTCATAGGTGCAAGTTCAGGGTAACTGATGGTCGATTTGGGCAGCTGTGAAGCTGTCGGTGCAAGTTCATAGTCTTTTGGTACCCAATTAAGCGGTGGCAAAGGCGTGGGGGCAAGTTCATACTCCTCTGGTACCCAATTGGGTGATAGCAGTCTCATAGGTGCAAGTTCAGGGGAACTGATGGTCGATTTGGGCAGCTGTGAAGCTGTCGGTGCAAGTTCATAGTCTTTTGGTACCCAATTAAGCGGTGGCAAGGGCGTGGGGGCAAGTTCATACTCTTCTGGTACCCAATTGGGTGATAGCAGTCTCATAGGTACAAGTTCAGGGTAACTGATGGTCGATTTGGGCAGCTATGAAGCTGTCGGTGCAAGTTCATAGTTTTCTGGTACCCAATTGGGTGATAGCAATCTCATAGGTACAAGTTCAGGGTAACTGATGGTCGATTTGGGCAGCTATGAAGCTGTTGGTGCAAGTTCATAGTCTTCTGGTACCCAATTAAGCGGTGGCAAGGGCGTGGGGGCAAGTTCATACTCTTCTGGTACCCAATTGGGTGATAGCAGTCTCATAGGTACAAGTTCAGGGTAACTGATGGTCGATTTGGGCAGCTATGAAGCTGTCGGTGCAAGTTCATAGTTTTCTGGTACCCAATTGGGTGATAGCAATCTCATAGGTGCAAGTTCAGGGTAACTGATGGTCGATTTGGGCAGCTATGAAGCTGTCGGTGCAAGTTCATAGTTTTCTGGTACCCAATTGGGTGATAGCAATCTCATAGGTACAAGTTCAGGGTAACTGATGGTCGATTTGGGCAGCTATGAAGCTGTTGGTGCAAGTTCATAGTCTTCTGGTACCCAATTGGGTGATAGCAATCTCATAGGTACAGGTTCAGGGTAACTGATGGTCGATTTGGGCAGCTATGAAGCTGTCGGTGCAAGTTCATAGTCTTCTGGTACCCAATTAAGCGGTGGCAAAGGCGTGGGGGCAAGTTCATACTCCCCTGGTACCCAATTGGGTGATAGCAGTCTCATAGGTACAAGTTCAGGGTAACTGATAGTTAATTTGGGCAGCTGTGAAGCTGTCGGTGCAAGTCTATAGTCTTCCGGTACCCAATTGGGTGATAGCAGTCTCATAGGTACAAGTTCAGGGTAACTGATGGTCGATTTGGGCACCTGTAAAGCTGTCGGTGCAAGTTCATAGTCTTTTGGTACCCAATTAAGCGGTGGCAAGGGCGTGGGGGCAAGTTCATACTCTTCTGGTACCCAATTGGGTGATAGCAGTCTCATAGGTACAAGTTCAGGGTAACTGATGGTCGATTTGGGCAGCTATGAAGCTGTCGGTGCAAGTTCATAGTTTTCTGGTACCCAATTGGGTGATAGCAATCTCATAGGTACAAGTTCAGGGTAACTGATGGTCGATTTGGGCAGCTGTGAAGCTGTCGGTGCAAGTTCATAGTCTTTTGGTACCCAATTAAGCGGTGGCAAAGGCGTGGGGGCAAGTTCATACTCCTCTGGTACCCAATTGGGTGATAGCAGTCTCATAGGTGCAAGTTCAGGGGAACTGATGGTCGATTTGGGCAGCTGTGAAGCTGTCGGTGCAAGTTCATAGTCTTTTGGTACCCAATTAAGCGGTGGCAAGGGCGTGGGGGCAAGTTCATACTCTTCTGGTACCCAATTGGGTGATAGCAGTCTCATAGGTACAAGTTCAGGGTAACTGATGGTCGATTTGGGCAGCTGTGAAGCTGTCGGTGCAAGTCTATAGTCTTCCGGTACCCAATTGGGTGATAGCTGTCTCACAGGTACAAGTTCAGGGTAACTGATGGTCGATTTGGGCAGCTGTGAAGCTGTTGGTGCAAGTTTCAAGTCAACTGATGCCTAATTGAGCAGTGGCAAAGGCGTGGGGGCAAGTTCATACTCCTCTGGTACCCAATTGGGTGATAGCAGTCTCATAGGTGCAAGTTCAGGGGAACTGATGGTCGATTTGGGCAGCTGTGAAGCTGTCGGTGCAAGTCTATAGTCTTCCGGTACCCAATTGGGTGATAGCTGTCTCACAGGTACAAGTTCAGGGTAACTGATGGTCGATTTGGGCAGCTGTGAAGCTGTTGGTGCAAGTTTCAAGTCAACTGATGCCTAATTGAGCAGTGGCAAAGGCGTGGGGGCAAGTTCATACTCCTCTGGTACCCAATTGGGTGATAGCAGTCTCATAGGTGCAAGTTCAGGGTAACTGATGGTCGATTTGGGCAGCTGTGAAGCTGTTGGTGCAAGTTGCAAGTCAACTGATGCCCAATTGAGCAGTGGCAAAGGCGTGGGGGCAAGTTCATACTCCTCTGGTACCCAATTGGGTGATAGCAATCTCATAGGTACAAGTTCAGGGTAACTGATGGTTGATTTGGGCAGCTGTGAAGCTGTCGGTGCAAGTTCATAGCCTTCTGGTACCCAATTAAGCGGTGGCAAAGGCGTGGGGGCAAGTTCATACTCTTCTGGTACCTAATTGGGTGATAGCAATCTCATAGGTACAAGTTCAGGGTAACTGATGGTCGATTTGGGCAGCTGTGAAGCTGTCGGTGCAAGTCTATAGTCTTCCGGTACCCAATTGGGTGATAGCAGTCTCATAGGTACAAGTTCAGGGTAACTGATGGTCGATTTGGGCACCTGTAAAGCTGTCGGTGCAAGTTCATAGTCTTCTGGTACCCAATTGGGTGATAGCAATCTCATAGGTACAAGTTCAGGGTGACTGATGGTCGATTTGGGCAGCTGTGAAGCTGTTGGTGCAAGTTTTAAGTCAACTGATGCCCAATTGAGCAGTGGCAAAGGCGTGGGGGCAAGTTCATACTCCTCTGGTACCCAATTGGGTGATAGCAGTCTCATAGGTACAAGTTCAGGGTAACTGATGGTCGATTTGGGCAGCTGTGAAGCTGTTGGTGCAAGTTTCAAGTCAACTGATGCCCAATTGAGCAGTGGCAAAGGCGTGGGGGCAAGTTCATACTCCGCTGGTACCCAATTGGGTGATAGCAGTCTCATAGGTGCAAGTTCAGGGTAACTGATGGTCGATTTGGGCAGCTGTGAAGCTGTTGGTGCAAGTTTCAAGTCAACTGATGCCCAATTGAGCAGTGGCAAAGGCGTGGGGGCAAGTTCATACTCCTCTGGTACCCAATTGGGTGATAGCAATCTCATAGGTACAAGTTCAGGGTAACTGATGGTTGATTTGGGCAGCTGTGAAGCTGTCGGTGCAAGTTCATAGCCTTCTGGTACCCAATTAAGCGGTGGCAAAGGCGTGGGGGCAAGTTCATACTCTTCTGGTACCTAATTGGGTGATAGCAATCTCATAGGTACAAGTTCAGGGTAACTGATGGTCGATTTGGGCAGCTGTGAAGCTGTCGGTGCAAGTCTATAGTCTTCCGGTACCCAATTGGGTGATAGCAGTCTCATAGGTACAAGTTCAGGGTAACTGATGGTCGATTTGGGCACCTGTAAAGCTGTCGGTGCAAGTTCATAGTCTTCTGGTACCCAATTGGGTGATAGCAATCTCATAGGTACAAGTTCAGGGTGACTGATGGTCGATTTGGGCAGCTGTGAAGCTGTTGGTGCAAGTTTCAAGTCAACTGATGCCCAATTGAGCAGTGGCAAAGGCGTGGGGGCAAGTTCATACTCCTCTGGTACCCAATTGGGTGATAGCAGTCTCATAGGTACAAGTTCAGGGTAACTGATGGTCGATTTGGGCAGCTGTGAAGCTGTTGGTGCAAGTTTCAAGTCAACTGATGCCCAATTGAGCAGTGGCAAAGGCGTGGGGGCAAGTTCATACTCCGCTGGTACCCAATTGGGTGATAGCAGTCTCATAGGTGCAAGTTCAGGGTAACTGATGGTCGATTTGGGCAGCTGTGAAGCTGTTGGTGCAAGTTTCAAGTCAACTGATGCCCAATTGAGCAGTGGCAAAGGCGTGGGGGCAAGTTCATACTCCTCTGGTACCCAATTGGGTGATAGCAATCTCATAGGTACAAGTTCAGGGTAACTGATGGTCGATTTGGGTAGCTGTGAAACTGTCGGTGCAAGTTCATACTCATCTGGTACCCAATTGGGTGATAGTAGTCTCATAGGTGCAAGTTTAGGGTAACTGATGGTCGATTTGGGCAGCTGTGAAGCTGTTGGTGCAAGTTTCAAGTCAACTGATGCCCAATTGAGCAGTGGCAAAGGCGTGGGGGCAAGTTCATACTCCTCTGGTACCCAATTGGGTGATAGCAGTCTCATAGGTGCAAGTTCAGGGTAACTGATGGTCGATTTGGGCAGCTGTGAAGCTGTTGGTGCAAGTTTCAAGTCAACTGATGCCCAATTGAGCAGTGGCAAAGGCGTGGGGGCAAGTTCATACTCCTCTGGTACCCAATTGGGTGATAGCAATCTCATAGGTACAAGTTCAGGGTAACTGATGGTCGATTTGGGCAGCTGTGAAACTGTCGGTGCAAGTTCATACTCCTCTGGTACCCAATTGGGTGATAGCAGTCTCATAGGTGCAAGTTCAGGGTAACTGATGGTCGATTTGGGCAGCTGTGAAGCTGTTGGTGCAAGTTTCAAGTCAACTGATGCCCAATTGAGCAGTGGCAAAGGCGTGGGGGCAAGTTCATACTCCGCTGGTACCCAATTGGGTGATAGCAGTCTCATAGGTGCAAGTTCAGGGTAACTGATGGTCGATTTGGGCAGCTGTGAAGCTGTTGGTGCAAGTTTCAAGTCAACTGATGCCCAATTGAGCAGTGGCAAAGGCGTGGGGGCAAGTTCATACTCATCTGGTACCCAATTGGGTGATAGCAATCTCATAGGTACAAGTTCAGGGTAACTGATGGTCGATTTGGGCAGCTGTGAAACTGTCGGTGCAAGTTCATACTCATCTGGTACCCAATTGGGTGATAGCAGTCTCATAGGTGCAAGTTCAGGGTAACTGATGGTCGATTTGGGCAGCTGTGAAGCTGTTGGTGCAAGTTTCAAGTCAACTGATGCCCAATTAAGCAGTGGCAAAGGCGTGGGGGCAAGTTCATACTCCTCTGGTACCCAATTGGGTGATAGCAGTCTCATAGGTGCAAGTTCAGGGTAACTGATGGTCGATTTGGGCAGCTGTGAAGCTGTTGGTGCAAGTTTCAAGTCAACTGATGCCCAATTGAGCAGTGGCAAAGGCGTAGGGGCAAGTTCATACTCCGCTGGTACCCAATTGGGTGATAGCAGTCTCATAGGTGCAAGTTCAGGGTAACTGATGGTCGATTTGGGCAGCTGTGAAGCTGTTGGTGCAAGTTTCAAGTCAACTGATGCCCAATTGAGCAGTGGCAAAGGCGTGGGGGCAAGTTCATACTCCTCTGGTACCCAATTGGGTGATAGCAATCTCATAGGTACAAGTTCAGGGTAACTGATGGTCGATTTGGGCAGCTGTGAAACTGTCGGTGCAAGTTCATACTCATCTGGTACCCAATTGGGTGATAGCAGTCTCATAGGTGCAAGTTCAGGGTAACTGATGGTCGATTTGGGCAGCTGTGAAGCTGTTGGTGCAAGTTTCAAGTCAACTGATGCCCAATTGAGCAGTGGCAAAGGCGTGGGGGCAAGTTCATACTCCGCTGGTATCCAATTGGGTGATAGCAGTCTCATAGGTGCAAGTTCAGGGTAACTGATGGTCGATTTGGGCAGCTGTGAAGCTGTTGGTGCAAGTTTCAAGTCAACTGATGCCCAATTGAGCAGTGGCAAAGGCGTGGGGGCAAGTTCATACTCCTCTGGTACCCAATTGGGTGATAGCAATCTCATAGGTACAAGTTCAGGGTAACTGATGGTCGATTTGGGCAGCTGTGAAACTGTCGGTGCAAGTTCATACTCATCTGGTACCCAATTGGGTGATAGCAGTCTCATAGGTGCAAGTTCAGGGTAACTGATGGTCGATTTGGGCAGCTGTGAAGCTGTTGGTGCAAGTTTCAAGTCAACTGATGCCCAATTGAGCAGTGGCAAAGGCGTGGGGGCAAGTTCATACTCCTCTGGTACCCAATTGGGTGATAGCAGTCTCATAGGTGCAAGTTCAGGGTAACTGATGGTCGATTTGGGCAGCTGTGAAGCTGTTGGTGCAAGTTTCAAGTCAACTGATGCCCAATTGAGCAGTGGCAAAGGCGTGGGGGCAAGTTCATACTCCTCTGGTACCCAATTGGGTGATAGCAATCTCATAGGTACAAGTTCAGGGTAACTGATGGTCGATTTGGGCAGCTGTGAAGCTGTCGGTGCAAGACTATAGTCTTCCGGTACCCAATTGGGTGATAGCTGTCTCACAGGTACAAGTTCAGGGTAACTGATGGTCGATTTGGGCAGCTGTGAAGCTGTTGGTGCAAGTTTCAAGTCAACTGATGCCCAATTGAGCAGTGGCAAAGGCGTGGGGGCAAGTTCATACTCCTCTGGTACCCAATTGGGTGATAGCAGTCTCATAGGTGCAAGTTCAGGGTAACTGATGGTCGATTTGGGCAGCTGTGAAGCTGTTGGTGCAAGTTTCAAGTCAACTGATGCCCAATTGAGCAGTGGCAAAGGCGTGGGGGCAAGTTCATACTCCTCTGGTACCCAATTGGGTGATAGCAATCTCATAGGTACAAGTTCAGGGTAACTGATGGTCGATTTGGGCAGCTGTGAAGCTGTCGGTGCAAGTCTATAGTCTTCCGGTACCCAATTGGGTGATAGCTGTCTCACAGGTACAAGTTCAGGGTAACTGATGGTCGATTTGGGCAGCTGTGAAGCTGTTGGTGCAAGTTTCAAGTCAACTGATGCCCAATTGAGCAGTGGCAAAGGCGTGGGGGCAAGTTCATACTCCTCTAGTACCCAATTGGGTGATAGCAGTCTCATAGGTGCAAGTTCAGGGTAACTGATGGTCGATTTGGGCAGCTGTGAAGCTGTTGGTGCAAGTTTCAAGTCAACTGATGCCCAATTGAGCAGTGGCAAAGGCTTGGGGGCAAGTTCATACTCCTCTGGTACCCAATTGGGTGATAGCAATCTCATAGGTACAAGTTCAGGGTAACTGATGGTCGATTTGGGCAGCTGTGAAACTGTCGGTGCAAGTTCATACTCCTCTGGTACCCAATTGGGTGATAGCAGTCTCATAGGTGCAAGTTCAGGGTAACTGATGGTCGATTTGGGCAGCTGTGAAGCTGTTGGTGCAAGTTTCAAGTCAACTGATGCCCAATTGAGCAGTGGCAAAGGCGTGGGGGCAAGTTCATACTCCTCTGGTACCCAATTGGGTGATAGCAGTCTCATAGGTGCAAGTTCAGGGTAACTGATGGTCGATTTGGGCAGCTGTGAAGCTGTTGGTGCAAGTTTCAAGTCAACTGATGCCCAATTGAGCAGTGGCAAAGGCGTGGGGGCAAGTTCATACTCCTCTGGTACCCAATTGGGTGATAGCAATCTCATAGGTACAAGTTCAGGGTAACTGATGGTCGATTTGGGCAGCTGTGAAGCTGTCGGTGCAAGTCTATAGTCTTCCGGTACCCAATTGGGTGATAGCTGTCTCACAGGTACAAGTTCAGGGTAACTGATGGTCGATTTGGGCACCTGTAAAGCTGTCGGTGCAAGTTCATAGTCTTCTGGTACCCAATTGGGTGATAGCAATCTCATAGGTACAAGTTCAGGGTAACTGATGGTTGATTTGGGCAGCTGTGAAGCTGTCGGTGCAAGTTCATAGCCTTCTGGTACCCAATTAAGCGGTGGCAAAGGCGTGGGGGCAAGTTCATACTCTTCTGGTACCTAATTGGGTGATAGCAATCTCATAGGTACAAGTTCAGGGTAACTGATGGTCGATTTGGGCAGCTGTGAAGCTGTCGGTGCAAGTCTATAGTCTTCCGGTACCCAATTGGGTGATAGCAGTCTCATAGGTACAAGTTCAGGGTAACTGATGGTCGATTTGGGCACCTGTAAAGCTGTCGGTGCAAGTTCATAGTCTTCTGGTACCCAATTGGGTGATAGCAATCTCATAGGTACAAGTTCAGGGTGACTGATGGTCGATTTGGGCAGCTGTGAAGCTGTTGGTGCAAGTTTCAAGTCAACTGATGCCCAATTGAGCAGTGGCAAAGGCGTGGGGGCAAGTTCATACTCCGCTGGTACCCAATTGGGTGATAGCAGTCTCATAGGTGCAAGTTCAGGGTAACTGATGGTCGATTTGGGCAGCTGTGAAGCTGTTGGTGCAAGTTTCAAGTCAACTGATGCCCAATTGAGCAGTGGCAAAGGCGTGGGGGCAAGTTCATACTCCTCTGGTACCCAATTGGGTGATAGCAATCTCATAGGTACAAGTTCAGGGTAACTGATGGTCGATTTGGGCAGCTGTGAAACTGTCGGTGCAAGTTCATACTCATCTGGTACCCAATTGGGTGATAGCAGTCTCATAGGTGCAAGTTCAGGGTAACTGATGGTCGATTTGGGCAGCTGTGAAGCTGTTGGTGCAAGTTTCAAGTCAACTGATGCCCAATTGAGCAGTGGCAAAGGCGTGGGGGCAAGTTCATACTCCTCTGGTACCCAATTGGGTGATAGCAGTCTCATAGGTGCAAGTTCAGGGTAACTGATGGTCGATTTGGGCAGCTGTGAAGCTGTTGGTGCAAGTTTCAAGTCAACTGATGCCCAATTGAGCAGTGGCAAAGGCGTGGGGGCAAGTTCATACTCCGCTGGTACCCAATTGGGTGATAGCAGTCTCATAGGTGCAAGTTCAGGGTAACTGATGGTCGATTTGGGCAGCTGTGAAGCTGTTGGTGCAAGTTTCAAGTCAACTGATGCCCAATTGAGCAGTGGCAAAGGCGTGGGGGCAAGTTCATACTCCTCTGGTACCCAATTGGGTGATAGCAATCTCATAGGTACAAGTTCAGGGTAACTGATGGTCGATTTGGGCAGCTGTGAAACTGTCGGTGCAAGTTCATACTCATCTGGTACCCAATTGGGTGATAGCAGTCTCATAGGTGCAAGTTCAGGGTAACTGATGGTCGATTTGGGCAGCTGTGAAGCTTTTGATGCAAGTTTCAAGTCAACTGATGCCCAATTGAGCAGTGGCAAAGGCGTGGGGGCAAGTTCATACTCCTCTGGTACCCAATTGGGTGATAGCAGTCTCATAGGTGCAAGTTCAGGGTAACTGATGGTCGATTTGGGCAGCTGTGAAGCTGTTGGTGCAAGTTTCAAGTCAACTGATGCCCAATTGAGCAGTGGCAAAGGCGTGGGGGCAAGTTCATACCTCTCTGGTACCCAATTGGGTGATAGCAATCTCATAGGTACAAGTTCAGGGTAACTGATGGTCGATTTGGGCAGCTGTGAAGCTGTCGGTGCAAGTCTATAGTCTTCCGGTACCCAATTGGGTGATAGCTGTCTCACAGGTACAAGTTCAGGGTAACTGATGGTCGATTTGGGCAGCTGTGAAGCTGTTGGTGCAAGTTTCAAGTCAACTGATGCCCAATTGAGCAGTGGCAAAGGCGTGGGGGCAAGTTCATACTCCTCTGGTACCCAATTGGGTGATAGCAGTCTCATAGGTGCAAGTTCAGGGTAACTGATGGTCGATTTGGGCAGCTGTGAAGCTGTTGGTGCAAGTTTCAAGTCAACTGATGCCCAATTGAGCAGTGGCAAAGGCGTGGGGGCAAGTTCATACTCCTCTGGTACCCGATTGGGTGATAGCAATCTCATAGGTACAAGTTCAGGGTAACTGATGGTCGATTTGGGCAGCTGTGAAACTGTCGGTGCAAGTTCATACTCCTCTGGTACCCAATTGGGTGATAGCAGTCTCATAGGTGCAAGTTCAGGGTAACTGATGGTCGATTTGGGCAGCTGTGAAGCTGTTGGTGCAAGTTTCAAGTCAACTGATGCCCAATTGAGCAGTGGCAAAGGCGTGGGGGCAAGTTCATACTCCTCTGGTACCCAATTGGGTGATAGCAGTCTCATAGGTGCAAGTTCAGGGTAACTGATGGTCGATTTGGGCAGCTGTGAAGCTGTTGGTGCAAGTTTCAAGTCAACTGATGCCCAATTGAGCAGTGGCAAAGGCGTGGGGGCAAGTTCATACTCCTCTGGTACCCAATTGGGTGATAGCAGTCTCATAGGTGCAAGTTCAGGGTAACTGATGGTCGATTTGGGCAGCTGTGAAGCTGTTGGTGCAAGTTTCAAGTCAACTGATGCCCAATTGAGCAGTGGCAAAGGCGTGGGGGCAAGTTCATACTCCTCTGGTACCCAATTGGGTGATAGCAATCTCATAGGTACAAGTTCAGGGTAACTGATGGTCGATTTGGGCAGCTGTGAAGCTGTCGGTGCAAGTCTATAGTCTTCCGGTACCCAATTGGGTGATAGCTGTCTCACAGGTACAAGTTCAGGGTAACTGATGGTCGATTTGGGCAGCTGTGAAGCTGTCGGTGCAAGTCTATAGTCTTCCGGTACCCAATTGGGTGATAGCTGTCTCACAGGTACAAGTTCAGGGTAACTGATGGTCGATTTGAGCAGCTGTGAAGCTGTTGGTGCAAGTTTCAAGTCAACTGATGCCTAATTGAGCAGTGGCAAAGGCGTGGGGGCAAGTTCATACTCCGCTGGTACCCAATTGGGTGATAGCAATCTCATAGGTACAAGTTCAGGGTAACTGATGGTCGATTTGGGCAGCTGTGAAGCTGTCGGTGCAAGTCTATAGTCTTCCGGTACCCAATTGGGTGATAGCTGTCTCACAGGTACAAGTTCAGGGTAACTGATGGTCGATTTGGGCAGCTGTGAAGCTGTTGGTGCAAGTTTCAAGTCAACTGATGCCTAATTGAGCAGTGGCAAAGGCGTGGGGGCAAGTTCATACTCCTCTGGTACCCAATTGGGTGATAGCAGTCTCATAGGTGCAAGTTCAGGGTAACTGATGGTCGATTTGGGCAGCTGTGAAGCTGTTGGTGCAAGTTTCAAGTCAACTGATGCCCAATTGAGCAGTGGCAAAGGCGTGGGGGCAAGTTCATACTCCTCTGGTACCCAATTGGGTGATAGCAATCTCATAGGTACAAGTTCAGGGTAACTGATGGTTGATTTGGGCAGCTGTGAAGCTGTCGGTGCAAGTTCATAGCCTTCTGGTACCCAATTAAGCGGTGGCAAAGGCGTGGGGGCAAGTTCATACTCTTCTGGTACCTAATTGGGTGATAGCAATCTCATAGGTACAAGTTCAGGGTAACTGATGGTCGATTTGGGCAGCTGTGAAGCTGTTGGTGCAAGTTTCAAGTCAACTGATGCCCAATTGAGCAGTGGCAAAGGCGTGGGGGCAAGTTCATACTCCTCTGGTACCCAATTGGGTGATAGCAGTCTCATAGGTGCAAGTTCAGGGTAACTGATGGTCGATTTGGGCAGCTGTGAAGCTGTTGGTGCAAGTTTCAAGTCAACTGATGCCCAATTGAGCAGTGGCAAAGGCGTGGGGGCAAGTTCATACTCCTCTGGTACCCAATTGGGTGATAGCAGTCTCATAGGTGCAAGTTCAGGGTAACTGATGGTCGATTTGGGCAGCTGTGAAGCTGTTGGTGCAAGTTTCAAGTCAACTGATGCCCAATTGAGCAGTGGCAAAGGCGTGGGGGCAAGTTCATACTCCTCTGGTACCCAATTGGGTGATAGCAATCTCATAGGTACAAGTTCAGGGTAACTAATGGTCGATTTGGGCAGCTGTGAAGCTGTCGGTGCAAGTCTATAGTCTTCCGGTACCCAATTGGGTGATAGCTGTCTCACAGGTACAAGTTCAGGGTAACTGATGGTCGATTTGGGCACCTGTAAAGCTGTCGGTGCAAGTTCATAGTCTTCTGGTACCCAATTGGGTGATAGCAATCTCATAGGTACAAGTTCAGGGTGACTGATGGTCGATTTGGGCAGCTGTGAAGCTGTTGGTGCAAGTTTCAAGTCAACTGATGCCCAATTGAGCAGTGGCAAAGGCGTGGGGGCAAGTTCATACTCCTCTGGTACCCAATTGGGTGATAGCAGTCTCATAGGTGCAAGTTCAGGGTAACTGATGGTCGATTTGGGCAGCTGTGAAGCTGTTGGTGCAAGTTTCAAGTCAACTGATGCCCAATTGAGCAGTGGCAAAGGCGTGGGGGCAAGTTCATACTCCTCTGGTACCCAATTGGGTGATAGCAGTCTCATAGGTACAAGTTCAGGGTAACTGATGGTCGATTTGGGCAGCTGTGAAGCTGTTGGTGCAAGTTTCAAGTCAACTGATGCCCAATTGAGCAGTGGCAAAGGCGTGGGGGCAAGTTCATACTCCGCTGGTACCCAATTGGGTGATAGCAGTCTCATAGGTGCAAGTTCAGGGTAACTGATGGTCGATTTGGGCAGCTGTGAAGCTGTTGGTGCAAGTTTCAAGTCAACTGATGCCCAATTGAGCAGTGGCAAAGGCGTAGGGGCAAGTTCATACTCCTCTGGTACCCAATTGGGTGATAGCAATCTCATAGGTACAAGTTCAGGGTAACTGATGGTCGATTTGGGCAGCTGTGAAACTGTCGGTGCAAGTTCATACTCCTCTGGTACCCAATTGGGTGATAGCAGTCTCATAGGTGCAAGTTCAGGGTAACTGATGGTCGATTTGGGCAGCTGTGAAGCTGTTGGTGCAAGTTTCAAGTCAACTGATGCCCAATTGAGCAGTGGCAAAGGCGTGGGGGCAAGTTCATACTCCTCTGGTACCCAATTGGGTGATAGCAGTCTCATAGGTGCAAGTTCAGGGTAACTGATGGTCGATTTGGGCAGCTGTGAAGCTGGTGGTGCAAGTTTCAAGTCAACTGATGCCCAATTGAGCAGTGGCAAAGGCGTGGGGGCAAGTTCATACTCCTCTGGTACCCAATTGGGTGATAGCAATCTCATAGGTACAAGTTCAGGGTAACTGATGGTCGATTTGGGCAGCTGTGAAGCTGTCGGTGCAAGTCTATAGTCTTCCGGTACCCAATTGGGTGATAGCTGTCTCACAGGTACAAGTTCAGGGTAACTGATGGTCGATTTGGGCACCTGTAAAGCTGTCGGTGCAAGTTCATAGTCTTCTGGTACCCACTTGGGTGATAGCAATCTCATAGGTACAAGTTCAGGGTGACTGATGGTCGATTTGGGCAGCTGTGAAGCTGTTGGTGCAAGTTTCAAGTCAACTGATGCCCAATTGAGCAGTGGCAAAGGCGTGGGGGCAAGTTCATACTCCTCTGGTACCCAATTGGGTGATAGCAATCTCATAGGTACAAGTTCAGGGTAACTGATGGTCGATTTGGGCAGCTGTGAAACTGTCGGTGCAAGTTCATACTCCTCTGGTACCCAATTGGGTGATAGCAGTCTCATAGGTGCAAGTTCAGGGTAACTGATGGTCGATTTGGGCAGCTGTGAAGCTGTTGGTGCAAGTTTCAAGTCAACTGATGCCCAATTGAGCAGTGGCAAAGGCGTGGGGGCAAGTTCATACTCCTCTGGTACCCAATTGGGTGATAGCAGTCTCATAGGTGCAAGTTCAGGGTAACTGATGGTCGATTTGGGCAGCTGTGAAGCTGTTGGTGCAAGTTTCAAGTCAACTGATGCCCAATTGAGCAGTGGCAAAGGCGTGGGGGCAAGTTCATACTCCTCTGGTACCCAATTGGGTGATAGCAATCTCATAGGTACAAGTTCAGGGTAACTAATGGTCGATTTGGGCAGCTGTGAAGCTGTCGGTGCAAGTCTATAGTCTTCCGGTACCCAATTGGGTGATAGCTGTCTCACAGGTACAAGTTCAGGGTAACTGATGGTCGATTTGGGCACCTGTAAAGCTGTCGGTGCAAGTTCATAGTCTTCTGGTACCCAATTGGGTGATAGCAATCTCATAGGTACAAGTTCAGGGTGACTGATGGTCGATTTGGGCAGCTGTGAAGCTGTTGGTGCAAGTTTCAAGTCAACTGATGCCCAATTGAGCAGTGGCAAAGGCGTGGGGGCAAGTTCATACTCCTCTGGTACCCAATTGGGTGATAGCAGTCTCATAGGTGCAAGTTCAGGGTAACTGATGGTCGATTTGGGCAGCTGTGAAGCTGTTGGTGCAAGTTTCAAGTCAACTGATGCCCAATTGAGCAGTGGCAAAGGCGTGGGGGCAAGTTCATACTCCTCTGGTACCCAATTGGGTGATAGCAGTCTCATAGGTACAAGTTCAGGGTAACTGATGGTCGATTTGGGCAGCTGTGAAGCTGTTGGTGCAAGTTTCAAGTCAACTGATGCCCAATTGAGCAGTGGCAAAGGCGTGGGGGCAAGTTCATACTCCGCTGGTACCCAATTGGGTGATAGCAGTCTCATAGGTGCAAGTTCAGGGTAACTGATGGTCGATTTGGGCAGCTGTGAAGCTGTTGGTGCAAGTTTCAAGTCAACTGATGCCCAATTGAGCAGTGGCAAAGGCGTAGGGGCAAGTTCATACTCCTCTGGTACCCAATTGGGTGATAGCAATCTCATAGGTACAAGTTCAGGGTAACTGATGGTCGATTTGGGCAGCTGTGAAACTGTCGGTGCAAGTTCATACTCCTCTGGTACCCAATTGGGTGATAGCAGTCTCATAGGTGCAAGTTCAGGGTAACTGATGGTCGATTTGGGCAGCTGTGAAGCTGTTGGTGCAAGTTTCAAGTCAACTGATGCCCAATTGAGCAGTGGCAAAGGCGTGGGGGCAAGTTCATACTCCTCTGGTACCCAATTGGGTGATAGCAGTCTCATAGGTGCAAGTTCAGGGTAACTGATGGTCGATTTGGGCAGCTGTGAAGCTGTTGGTGCAAGTTTCAAGTCAACTGATGCCCAATTGAGCAGTGGCAAAGGCGTGGGGGCAAGTTCATACTCCTCTGGTACCCAATTGGGTGATAGCAATCTCATAGGTACAAGTTCAGGGTAACTGATGGTCGATTTGGGCAGCTGTGAAGCTGTCGGTGCAAGTCTATAGTCTTCCGGTACCCAATTGGGTGATAGCTGTCTCACAGGTACAAGTTCAGGGTAACTGATGGTCGATTTGGGCACCTGTAAAGCTGTCGGTGCAAGTTCATAGTCTTCTGGTACCCACTTGGGTGATAGCAATCTCATAGGTACAAGTTCAGGGTGACTGATGGTCGATTTGGGCAGCTGTGAAGCTGTTGGTGCAAGTTTCAAGTCAACTGATGCCCAATTGAGCAGTGGCAAAGGCGTGGGGGCAAGTTCATACTCCTCTGGTACCCAATTGGGTGATAGCAATCTCATAGGTACAAGTTCAGGGTAACTGATGGTCGATTTGGGCAGCTGTGAAACTGTCGGTGCAAGTTCATACTCCTCTGGTACCCAATTGGGTGATAGCAGTCTCATAGGTGCAAGTTCAGGGTAACTGATGGTCGATTTGGGCAGCTGTGAAGCTGTTGGTGCAAGTTTCAAGTCAACTGATGCCCAATTGAGCAGTGGCAAAGGCGTGGGGGCAAGTTCATACTCCTCTGGTACCCAATTGGGTGATAGCAGTCTCATAGGTGCAAGTTCAGGGTAACTGATGGTCGATTTGGGCAGCTGTGAAGCTGTTGGTGCAAGTTTCAAGTCAACTGATGCCCAATTGAGCAGTGGCAAAGGCGTGGGGGCAAGTTCATACTCCTCTGGTACCCAATTGGGTGATAGCAATCTCATAGGTACAAGTTCAGGGTAACTGATGGTCGATTTGGGCAGCTGTGAAGCTGTCGGTGCAAGTCTATAGTCTTCCGGTACCCAATTGGGTGATAGCTGTCTCACAGGTACAAGTTCAGGGTAACTGATGGTCGATTTGGGCACCTGTAAAGCTGTCGGTGCAAGTTCATAGTCTTCTGGTACCCAATTGGGTGATAGCAAACCCATAGGTACAAGTTCAGGGTGACTGATGGTCGATTTGGGCAGCTGTGAAGCTGTTGGTGCAAGTTTCAAGTCAACTGATGCCCAATTGAGCAGTGGCAAAGGCGTGGGGGCAAGTTCATACTCCTCTGGTACCCAATTGGGTGATAGCAGTCTCATAGGTGCAAGTTCAGGGTAACTGATGGTCGATTTGGGCAGCTGTGAAGCTGTTGGTGCAAGTTTCAAGTCAACTGATGCCCAATTGAGCAGTGGCAAAGGCGTGGGGGCAAGTTCATACTCCTCTGGTACCCAATTGGGTGATAGCAATCTCATAGGTACAAGTTCAGGGTAACTGATGGTCGATTTGGGCAGCTGTGAAGCTGTCGGTGCAAGTCTATAGTCTTCCGGTACCCAATTGGGTGATAGCTGTCTCACAGGTACAAGTTCAGGGTAACTGATGGTCGATTTGGGCACCTGTAAAGCTGTCGGTGCAAGTTCATAGTCTTCTGGTACCCAATTGGGTGATAGCAATCTCATAGGTACAAGTTCAGGGTGACTGATGGTCGATTTGGGCAGCTGTGAAGCTGTTGGTGCAAGTTTCAAGTCAACTGATGCCCAATTGAGCAGTGGCAAAGGCGTGGGGGCAAGTTCATACTCCTCTGGTACCCAATTGGGTGATAGCAGTCTCATAGGTGCAAGTTCAGGGTAACTGATGGTCGATTTGGGCAGCTGTGAAACTGTCGGTGCAAGTTCATACTCCTCTGGTACCCAATTGGGTGATAGCAGTCTCATAGGTGCAAGTTCAGGGTAACTGATGGTCGATTTGGGCAGCTGTGAAGCTGTTGGTGCAAGTTTCAAGTCAACTGATGCCCAATTGAGCAGTGGCAAAGGCGTGGGGGCAAGTTCATACTCCTCTGGTACCCAATTGGGTGATAGCAGTCTCATAGGTGCAAGTTCAGGGTAACTGATGGTCGATTTGGGCAGCTGTGAAGCTGTTGGTGCAAGTTTCAAGTCAACTGATGCCCAATTGAGCAGTGGCAAAGGCGTGGGGGCAAGTTCATACTCCTCTGGTACCCAATTGGGTGATAGCAATCTCATAGGTACAAGTTCAGGGTAACTAATGGTCGATTTGGGCAGCTGTGAAGCTGTCGGTGCAAGTCTATAGTCTTCCGGTACCCAATTGGGTGATAGCTGTCTCACAGGTACAAGTTCAGGGTAACTGATGGTCGATTTGGGCACCTGTAAAGCTGTCGGTGCAAGTTCATAGTCTTCTGGTACCCAATTGGGTGATAGCAATCTCATAGGTACAAGTTCAGGGTGACTGATGGTCGATTTGGGCAGCTGTGAAGCTGTTGGTGCAAGTTTCAAGTCAACTGATGCCCAATTGAGCAGTGGCAAAGGCGTGGGGGCAAGTTCATACTCCTCTGGTACCCAATTGGGTGATAGCAGTCTCATAGGTGCAAGTTCAGGGTAACTGATGGTCGATTTGGGCAGCTGTGAAGCTGTTGGTGCAAGTTTCAAGTCAACTGATGCCCAATTGAGCAGTGGCAAAGGCGTGGGGGCAAGTTCATACTCCTCTGGTACCCAATTGGGTGATAGCAGTCTCATAGGTACAAGTTCAGGGTAACTGATGGTCGATTTGGGCAGCTGTGAAGCTGTTGGTGCAAGTTTCAAGTCAACTGATGCCCAATTGAGCAGTGGCAAAGGCGTGGGGGCAAGTTCATACTCCGCTGGTACCCAATTGGGTGATAGCAGTCTCATAGGTGCAAGTTCAGGGTAACTGATGGTCGATTTGGGCAGCTGTGAAGCTGTTGGTGCAAGTTTCAAGTCAACTGATGCCCAATTGAGCAGTGGCAAAGGCGTAGGGGCAAGTTCATACTCCTCTGGTACCCAATTGGGTGATAGCAATCTCATAGGTACAAGTTCAGGGTAACTGATGGTCGATTTGGGCAGCTGTGAAACTGTCGGTGCAAGTTCATACTCCTCTGGTACCCAATTGGGTGATAGCAGTCTCATAGGTGCAAGTTCAGGGTAACTGATGGTCGATTTGGGCAGCTGTGAAGCTGTTGGTGCAAGTTTCAAGTCAACTGATGCCCAATTGAGCAGTGGCAAAGGCGTGGGGGCAAGTTCATACTCCTCTGGTACCCAATTGGGTGATAGCAGTCTCATAGGTGCAAGTTCAGGGTAACTGATGGTCGATTTGGGCAGCTGTGAAGCTGTTGGTGCAAGTTTCAAGTCAACTGATGCCCAATTGAGCAGTGGCAAAGGCGTGGGGGCAAGTTCATACTCCTCTGGTACCCAATTGGGTGATAGCAATCTCATAGGTACAAGTTCAGGGTAACTGATGGTCGATTTGGGCAGCTGTGAAGCTGTCGGTGCAAGTCTATAGTCTTCCGGTACCCAATTGGGTGATAGCTGTCTCACAGGTACAAGTTCAGGGTAACTGATGGTCGATTTGGGCACCTGTAAAGCTGTCGGTGCAAGTTCATAGTCTTCTGGTACCCACTTGGGTGATAGCAATCTCATAGGTACAAGTTCAGGGTGACTGATGGTCGATTTGGGCAGCTGTGAAGCTGTTGGTGCAAGTTTCAAGTCAACTGATGCCCAATTGAGCAGTGGCAAAGGCGTGGGGGCAAGTTCATACTCCTCTGGTACCCAATTGGGTGATAGCAATCTCATAGGTACAAGTTCAGGGTAACTGATGGTCGATTTGGGCAGCTGTGAAACTGTCGGTGCAAGTTCATACTCCTCTGGTACCCAATTGGGTGATAGCAGTCTCATAGGTGCAAGTTCAGGGTAACTGATGGTCGATTTGGGCAGCTGTGAAGCTGTTGGTGCAAGTTTCAAGTCAACTGATGCCCAATTGAGCAGTGGCAAAGGCGTGGGGGCAAGTTCATACTCCTCTGGTACCCAATTGGGTGATAGCAGTCTCATAGGTGCAAGTTCAGGGTAACTGATGGTCGATTTGGGCAGCTGTGAAGCTGTTGGTGCAAGTTTCAAGTCAACTGATGCCCAATTGAGCAGTGGCAAAGGCGTGGGGGCAAGTTCATACTCCTCTGGTACCCAATTGGGTGATAGCAATCTCATAGGTACAAGTTCAGGGTAACTGATGGTCGATTTGGGCAGCTGTGAAGCTGTCGGTGCAAGTCTATAGTCTTCCGGTACCCAATTGGGTGATAGCTGTCTCACAGGTACAAGTTCAGGGTAACTGATGGTCGATTTGGGCACCTGTAAAGCTGTCGGTGCAAGTTCATAGTCTTCTGGTACCCAATTGGGTGATAGCAAACCCATAGGTACAAGTTCAGGGTGACTGATGGTCGATTTGGGCAGCTGTGAAGCTGTTGGTGCAAGTTTCAAGTCAACTGATGCCCAATTGAGCAGTGGCAAAGGCGTGGGGGCAAGTTCATACTCCTCTGGTACCCAATTGGGTGATAGCAGTCTCATAGGTGCAAGTTCAGGGTAACTGATGGTCGATTTGGGCAGCTGTGAAGCTGTTGGTGCAAGTTTCAAGTCAACTGATGCCCAATTGAGCAGTGGCAAAGGCGTGGGGGCAAGTTCATACTCCTCTGGTACCCAATTGGGTGATAGCAGTCTCATAGGTGCAAGTTCAGGGTAACTGATGGTCGATTTGGGCAGCTGTGAAGCTGTTGGTGCAAGTTTCAAGTCAACTGATGCCCAATTGAGCAGTGGCAAAGGCGTGGGGGCAAGTTCATACTCCTCTGGTACCCAATTGGGTGATAGCAATCTCATAGGTACAAGTTCAGGGTAACTGATGGTCGATTTGGGCAGCTGTGAAGCTGTCGGTGCAAGTCTATAGTCTTCCGGTACCCAATTGGGTGATAGCTGTCTCACAGGTACAAGTTCAGGGTAACTGATGGTCGATTTGGGCACCTGTAAAGCTGTCGGTGCAAGTTCATAGTCTTCTGGTACCCAATTGGGTGATAGCAATCTCATAGGTACAAGTTCAGGGTGACTGATGGTCGATTTGGGCAGCTGTGAAGCTGTTGGTGCAAGTTTCAAGTCAACTGATGCCCAATTGAGCAGTGGCAAAGGCGTGGGGGCAAGTTCATACTCCTCTGGTACCCAATTGGGTGATAGCAATCTCATAGGTACAAGTTCAGGGTAACTGATGGTCGATTTGGGCAGCTGTGAAGCTGTCGGTGCAAGTCTATAGTCTTCCGGTACCCAATTGGGTGATAGCTGTCTCACAGGTACAAGTTCAGGGTAACTGATGGTCGATTTGGGCACCTGTAAAGCTGTCGGTGCAAGTTCATAGTCTTCTGGTACCCAATTGGGTGATAGCAAACCCATAGGTACAAGTTCAGGGTGACTGATGGTCGATTTGGGCAGCTGTGAAGCTGTTGGTGCAAGTTTCAAGTCAACTGATGCCCAATTGAGCAGTGGCAAAGGCGTGGGGGCAAGTTCATACTCCTCTGGTACCCAATTGGGTGATAGCAGTCTCATAGGTGCAAGTTCAGGGTAACTGATGGTCGATTTGGGCAGCTGTGAAGCTGTTGGTGCAAGTTTCAAGTCAACTGATGCCCAATTGAGCAGTGGCAAAGGCGTGGGGGCAAGTTCATACTCCTCTGGTACCCAATTGGGTGATAGCAGTCTCATAGGTGCAAGTTCAGGGTAACTGATGGTCGATTTGGGCAGCTGTGAAGCTGTTGGTGCAAGTTTCAAGTCAACTGATGCCCAATTGAGCAGTGGCAAAGGCGTGGGGGCAAGTTCATACTCCTCTGGTACCCAATTGGGTGATAGCAATCTCATAGGTACAAGTTCAGGGTAACTGATGGTCGATTTGGGCAGCTGTGAAGCTGTCGGTGCAAGTCTATAGTCTTCCGGTACCCAATTGGGTGATAGCTGTCTCACAGGTACAAGTTCAGGGTAACTGATGGTCGATTTGGGCACCTGTAAAGCTGTCGGTGCAAGTTCATAGTCTTCTGGTACCCAATTGGGTGATAGCAATCTCATAGGTACAAGTTCAGGGTGACTGATGGTCGATTTGGGCAGCTGTGAAGCTGTTGGTGCAAGTTTCAAGTCAACTGATGCCCAATTGAGCAGTGGCAAAGGCGTGGGGGCAAGTTCATACTCCTCTGGTACCCAATTGGGTGATAGCAGTCTCATAGGTGCAAGTTCAGGGTAACTGATGGTCGATTTGGGCAGCTGTGAAGCTGTTGGTGCAAGTTTCAAGTCAACTGATGCCCAATTGAGCAGTGGCAAAGGCGTGGGGGCAAGTTCATACTCCTCTGGTACCCAATTGGGTGATGGCAGTCTCATAGGTGCAAGTTCAGGGAAACTGATGGTCGATTTGGGCAGCTGTGAAGCTGTTGGTGCAAGTTTCAAGTCAACTGATGCCCAATTGAGCAGTGGCAAAGGCGTGGGGGCAAGTTCATACTCCTCTGGTACCCAATTGGGTGATAGCAATCTCATAGGTACAAGTTTATGGTAACTGATGGTCGATTTGGGCAGCTATGAAGCTGTCGGTGCAAGTTCACAATCCTCTGGTACCCAATTGGGTGATAGCAGTCTCATAGGTACAAGTTCAGGTAAATGATGGTCGATTTGGGCAGCTATGAAGCTGTCGGTGCAAGTTCATAGTTTTCTGGTACCCAATTGGGTGATAGCAATCTCATAGGTACAAGTTCAGGGTAACTGATGGTCGATTTGGGCAGCTGTGAAACTGTCGGTGCAAGTTCATACTCCTCTGGTACCCAATTGGGTGATAGCAGTCTCATAGGTGCAAGTTCAGGGTAACTGATGGTCGATTTGGGCAGCTGTGAAGCTGTTGGTGCAAGTTTCAAGTCAACTGATGCCCAATTGAGCAGTGGCAAAGGCGTGGGGGCAAGTTCATACTCCTCTGGTACCCAATTGGGTGATAGCAGTCTCATAGGTGCAAGTTCAGGGTAACTGATGGTCGATTTGGGCAGCTGTGAAGCTGTTGGTGCAAGTTTCAAGTCAACTGATGCCCAATTGAGCAGTGGCAAAGGCGTGGGGGCAAGTTCATACTCCTCTGGTACCCAATTGGGTGATAGCAGTCTCATAGGTACAAGTTCAGGGTAACTGATGGTCGATTTGGGCAGCTATGAAGCTGTCGGTGCAAGTTCATAGTCTTCTGGTACCCAATTGGGTGATAGCAATCTCATAGGTACAAGTTCAGGGTAACTGATGGTCGATTTGGGCAGCTATGAAGCTGTTGGTGCAAGTTCATAGTCTTCTGATGCCCAATTGAGCAGTGGCAAAGGCGTGGGGGCAAGTTCATACTCCTCTGGTACCCAATTGGGTGATAGCAGTCTCATAGGTACAAGTTCAGGGTAACTGATGGTCGATTTGGGCAGCTATGAAGCTGTCGGTGCAAGTTCATAGTCTTCTGGTACCCAATTGGGTGATAGCAGTCTCATAGGTGCAAGTTCAGGGTAACTGATGGTCGATTTGGGCAGCTGTGAAGCTGTTGGTGCAAGTTTCAAGTCAACTGATGCCCAATTGAGCAGTGGCAAAGGCGTGGGGGCAAGTTCATACTCCTCTGGTACCCAATTGGGTGATAGCAGTCTCATAGGTGCAAGTTCAGGGTAACTGATGGTCGATTTGGGCAGCTGTGAAGCTGTTGGTGCAAGTTTCAAGTCAACTGATGCCCAATTGAGCAGTGGCAAAGGCGTGGGGGCAAGTTCATACTCCTCTGGTACCCAATTGGGTGATAGCAATCTCATAGGTACAAGTTCAGGGTAACTGATGGTCGATTTGGGCAGCTGTGAAACTGTCGGTGCAAGTTCATACTCCTCTGGTACCCAATTGGGTGATAGCAGTCTCATAGGTGCAAGTTCAGGGTAACTGATGGTCGATTTGGGCAGCTGTGAAGCTGTTGGTGCAAGTTTCAAGTCAACTGATGCCCAATTGAGCAGTGGCAAAGGCGTGGGGGCAAGTTCATACTCCTCTGGTACCCAATTGGGTGATAGCAATCTCATAGGTACAAGTTTATGGTAACTGATGGTCGATTTGGGCAGCTATGAAGCTGTCGGTGCAAGTTCACAATCCTCTGGTACCCAATTGGGTGATAGCAGTCTCATAGGTACAAGTTCAGGGTAACTGATGGTCGATTTGGGCAGCTATGAAGCTGTTGGTGCAAGTTCATAGTCTTCTGATGCCCAATTGAGCAGTGGCAAAGGCGTGGGGGCAAGTTCATACTCCTCTGGTACCCAATTGGGTGATAGCAGTCTCATAGGTACAAGTTCAGGGTAACTGATGGTCGATTTGGGCAGCTATGAAGCTGTCGGTGCAAGTTCATAGTCTTCTGGTACCCAATTGGGTGATAGCAGTCTCATAGGTGCAAGTTCAGGGTAACTGATGGTCGATTTGGGCAGCTGTGAAGCTGTTGGTGCAAGTTTCAAGTCAACTGATGCCCAATTGAGCAGTGGCAAAGGCGTGGGGGCAAGTTCATACTCCTCTGGTACCCAATTGGGTGATAGCAGTCTTATAGGTGCAAGTTCAGGGTCACTGATGGTCGATTTGGGCAGCTGTGAAGCTGTTGGTGCAAGTTTCAAGTCAACTGATGCCCAATTGAGCAGTGGCAAAGGCGTGGGGGCAAGTTCATACTCCTCTGGTACCCAATTGGGTGATAGCAGTCTCATAGGTGCAAGTTCAGGGTAATTGATGGTCGATTTGGGCAGCTATGAAGCTGTCGGTGCAAGTTCATAGTCTTCTGATGCCCAATTGAGCAGTGGCAAAGGCGTGGGGGCAAGTTCATACTCCTCTGGTACCCAATTGGGTGATAGCAGTCTCATAGGTACAAGTTCAGGGTAACTGATGGTCGATTTGGGCAGCTATGAAGCTGTCGGTGCAAGTTCATAGTCTTCTGGTACCCAATTGGGTGGGTGATAGCAGTCTCATAGGTGCAAGTTCAGGGTAACTGATGGTCGATTTGGGCAGCTGTGAAGCTGTTGGTGCAAGTTTCAAGTCAACTGATGCCCAATTGAGCAGTGGCAAAGGCGTGGGGGCAAGTTCATACTCCTCTGGTACCCAATTGGGTGATAGCAGTCTCATAGGTGCAAGTTCAGGGTAACTGATGGTCGATTTGGGCAGCTGTGAAGCTGTTGGTGCAAGTTTCAAGTCAACTGATGCCCAATTGAGCAGTGGCAAAGGCGTGGGGGCAAGTTCATACTCCTCTGGTACCCAATTGGGTGATAGCAATCTCATAGGTCCAAGTTCAGGGTAACTGATGGTCGATTTGGGCAGCTGTGAAGCTGTTGGTGCAAGTTTCAAGTGGACTGATGCCCAATTAAGCAGTGGCAAAGGCGTGGGGGCAAGTTCATACTCCTCTGGTACCCAATTGGGTGATAGCAGTCTCATAGGTGCAAGTTCAGGGTAACTGATGGTCGATTTGGGCAGCTGTGAAGCTGTTGGTGCAAGTTTCAAGTCAACTGATGCCCAATTGAGCAGTGGCAAAGGCGTGGGGGCAAGTTCATACTCCTCTGGTACCCAATTGGGTGATAGCAATCTCATAGGTACAAGTTCAGGGTAACTGATGGTCGATTTGGGCAGCTGTGAAACTGTCGGTGCAAGTTCATACTCCTCTGGTACCCAATTGGGTGATAGCAGTCTCATAGGTGCAAGTTCAGGGTAACTGATGGTCGATTTGGGCAGCTGTGAAGCTGTTGGTGCAAGTTTCAAGTCAACTGATGCCCAATTGAGCAGTGGCAAAGGCGTGGGGGCAAGTTCATACTCCTCTGGTACCCAATTGGGTGATAGCAGTCCCATAGGTGCAAGTTCAGGGTAACTGATGGTCGATTTGGGCAGCTGTGAAGCTGTTGGTGCAAGTTTCAAGTCAACTGATGCCCAATTGAGCAGTGGCAAAGGCGTGGGGGCAAGTTCATACTCCTCTGGTACCCAATTGGGTGATAGCAATCTCATAGGTACAAGTTCAGGGTAACTGATGGTCGATTTGGGCAGCTGTGAAGCTGTTGGTGCAAGTTTCAAGTCAACTGATGCCCAATTGAGCAGTGGCAAAGGCGTGGGGGCAAGTTCATACTCCTCTGGTACCCAATTGGGTGATAGCAGTCTCATAGGTGCAAGTTCAGGGTAACTGATGGTCGATTTGGGCAGCTGTGAAGCTGTTGGTGCAAGTTTCAAGTCAACTGATCCCCAATTGAGCAGTGGCAAAGGCGTGGGGGCAAGTTCATACTCCTCTGGTACCCAATTGGGTGATAGCAATCTCATAGGTACAAGTTCAGGGTAACTGATGGTCGATTTGGGCAGCTGTGAAACTGTCGGTGCAAGTTCATACTCCTCTGGTACCCAATTGGGTGATAGCAGTCTCATAGGTGCAAGTTCAGGGTAACTGATGGTCGATTTGGGCAGCTGTGAAGCTGTTGGTGCAAGTTTCAAGTCAACTGATGCCCAATTGAGCAGTGGCAAAGGCGTGGGGGCAAGTTCATACCCTTCTGGTACCTATTTGGGTGATCGCAATCTCATAGGTACAAGTTCAGGGTAACTGATGGTCGATTTGGGCAGCTGTGAAACTGTCGGTGCAAGTTCATACTCCTCTGGTACCCAATTGGGTGATAGCAGTCTCATAGGTGCAAGTTCAGGGTAACTGATGGTCGATTTGGGCAGCTGTGAAGCTGTTGGTGCAAGTTTCAAGTCAACTGATGCCCAATTGAGCAGTGGCAAAGGCGTGGGGGCAAGTTCATACTCCTCTGGTACCCAATTGGGTGATAGCAATCTCATAGGTACAAGTTCAGGGTAACTGATGGTCGATTTGGGCAGCTGTGAAGCTGTCGGTGCAAGTTTCAAGTCAACTGATGCCTAATTAAGCAGTGGCAAAGGCGTGGGGGCAAGTTCATACTCTTCTGGTACCCAATTGGGTGATAGCAATCCCATAGGTACAAGTTCAGGGTAACTGATGGTCGATTTGGGCAGCTGTGAAGCTGTCGGTGCAAGTTCACAATCCTCTGGTACCCAATTGAGTGATAGCAATCTCATAGGTACAAGTTCAGGGTAACTGATGTTCGATTTGGGCAGCTGTGAAGCTGTGGGTGCAAGTTTCAAGTCAACTGATGCCCAATTGAGCAGTGGCAAAGGCGTGGGGGCAAGTTCATACTCCTCTGGTACCCAATTGGGTGATAGCAATCTCGTAGGTACAAGTTCAGGGTAACTGATGGTCGATTTGGGCAGCTGTGAAACTGTCGGTGCAAGTTCATACTCCTCTGGTACCCAATTGGGTGATAGCAGTCTCATAGGTGCAAGTTCAGGGTAACTGATGGTCGATTTGGGCAGCTGTGAAGCTGTTGGTGCAAGTTTCAAGTCAACTGATGCCCAATTGAGCAGTGGCAAAGGCGTGGGGGCAAGTTCATACTCCTCTGGTACCCAATTGGGTGATAGCAGTCTCATAGGTGCAAGTTCAGGGTAACTGATGGTCGATTTGGGCAGCTGTGAAGCTGTTGGTGCAAGTTTCAAGTCAACTGATGCCCAATTGAGCAGTGGCAAAGGCGTGGGGGCAAGTTCATACTCCTCTGGTACCCAATTGGGTGATAGCAATCTCATAGGTACAAGTTCAGGGTAACTGATGGTCGATTTGGGCAGCTGTGAAACTGTCGGTGCAAGTTCATACTCCTCTGGTACCCAATTGGGTGATAGCAGTCTCATAGGTGCAAGTTCAGGGTAACTGATGGTCGATTTGGGCAGCTGTGAAGCTGTTGGTGCAAGTTTCAAGTCAACTGATGCCCAATTGAGCAGTGGCAAAGGCGTGGGGGCAAGTTCATACTCCTCTGGTACCCAATTGGGTGATAGCAATCTCATAGGTACAAGTTCAGGGTAACTGATGGTCGATTTGGGCAGCTGTGAAACTGTTGGTGCAAGTTCATACTCCTCTGGTACCCAATTGGGTGATAGCAGTCTCATAGGTGCAAGTTCAGGGTAACTGATGGTCGATTTGGGCAGCTGTGAAGCTGTTGGTGCAAGTTTCAAGTCAACTGATGCCCAATTGAGCAGTGGCAAAGGCGTGGGGGCAAGTTCATACTCCTCTGGTACCCAATTGGGTGATAGCAATCTCATAGGTACAAGTTCAGGGTAACTGATGGTCGATTTGGGCAGCTGTGAAACTGTCGGTGCAAGTTCATACTCCTCTGGTACCCAATTGGGTGATAGCAGTCTCATAGGTGCAAGTTCAGGGTAACTGATGGTCGATTTGGGCAGCTGTGAAGCTGTTGGTGCAAGTTTCAAGTCAACTGATGCCCAATTGAGCAGTGGCAAAGGCGTGGGGGCAAGTTCATACTCCGCTGGTACCCAATTGGGTGATAGCAGTCTCATAGGTACAAGTTCAGGGTAACTGATGTTCGATTTGGGCAGCTGTGAAGCTGTGGGTGCAAGTTTCAAGTCAACTGATGCCTAATTAAGCAGTGGCAAAGGCGTGGGGGCAAGTTCATACTCTTCTGGTACCCAATTGGGTGATAGCAATCTCATAGGTACAAGTTCAGGGTAACTGATGTTCGATTTGGGCAGCTGTGAAGCTGTTGGTGCAAGTTCACAATCCTCTGATACCCAATTGGGTAATAGCAATCTCATAGGTACAAGTTCAGGGTAACTGATGTTCGATTTGGGCAGCTGTGAAGCTGTGGGTGCAAGTTTCAAGTCAACTGATGCCTAATTAAGCAGTGGCAAAGGCGTGGGGGCAAGTTCATACTCTTCTGGTACCCAATTGGGTGATAGCAATCTCATATGTACAAGTTCAGGGTAACTGATGTTCGATTTGGGCAGCTGTGAAGCTGTGGGTGCAAGTTTCAAGTCAACTGATGCCTAATTAAGCAGTGGCAAAGGCGTGGGGGCAAGTTCATACTCTTCTGGTACCCAATTGGGTGATAGCAATCTCATAGGTACAAGTTCAGGGTAACTGATGTTCGATTTGGGCAGCTGTGAAGCTGTCGGGGCAAGTTCACAATCCTCTGGTACCCAATTGAGTGATAGCAATCTCATAGGTACAAGTTCAGGGTAACTGATGTTCGATTTGGGCAGCTGTGAAGCTGTCTGTGCAAGTTCACAATCCTCTGATACCCAATTGGGTGATAGCAGTCTCATAGGTACAAGTTCAGGGTAACTGATGTTCGATTTGGGCAGCTGTGAAGCTGTGGGTGCAAGTTTCAAGTCAACTGATGCCTAATTAAGCAGTGGCAAAGGCGTGGGGGCAAGTTCATACTCTTCTGGTACCCAATTTGGTGATAGCAATCTCATAGGTACAAGTTCAGGGTAACTGATGTTCGATTTGGGCAGCTGTGAAGCTGTCGGTGCAAGTTCACAATCCTCTGGTACCCAATTGGGTGATAGCAATCCCATAGGTACAAGTTCAGGGTAACGGATGGTCGATTGGGGCAGCTGTGAAGCTGTCGGTGCAAGTTCACAATCCTCTGATACCCAATTGGGTGATAGCAATCTCATAGGTACAAGTTCAGGGTAACTGATGGTCGATTTGGGCAGCTGTGAAACTGTCGGTGCAAGTTCATACTCCTCTGGTACCCAATTGGGTGATAGCAGTCTCATAGGTGCAAGTTCAGGGTAACTGATGGTCGATTTGGGCAGCTGTGAAGCTGTTGGTGCAAGTTTCAAGTCAACTGATGCCCAATTGAGCAGTGGCAAAGGCGTGGGGGCAAGTTCATACTCCGCTGGTACCCAATTGGGTGATAGCAGTCTCATAGGTACAAGTTCAGGGTAACTGATGTTCGATTTGGGCAGCTGTGAAGCTGTGGGTGCAAGTTTCAAGTCAACTGATGCCTAATTAAGCAGTGGCAAAGGCGTGGGGGCAAGTTCATACTCTTCTAGTACCCAATTTGGTGATAGCAATCTCATAGGTACAAGTTCAGGGTAACTGATGTTCGATGTGGGCAGCTGTGAAGCTGTCGGTGCAAGTTCACAATCCTCTGGTACCCAATTGGGTGATAGCAATCCCATAGGTACAAGTTCAGGGTAACGGATGGTCGATTGGGGCAGCTGTGAAGCTGTCGGTGCAAGTTCACAATCCTCTGATACCCAATTGGGTGATAGCAATCTCATAGGTACAAGTTCAGGGTAACTGATGGTCGATTTGGGCAGCTGTGAAACTGTCGGTGCAAGTTCATACTCCTCTGGTACCCAATTGGGTGATAGCAGTCTCATAGGTGCAAGTTCAGGGTAACTGATGGTCGATTTGGGCAGCTGTGAAGCTGTTGGTGCAAGTTTCAAGTCAACTGATGCCCAATTGAGCAGTGGCAAAGGCGTGGGGGCAAGTTCATACTCCGCTGGTACCCAATTGGGTGATAGCAGTCTCATAGGTACAAGTTCAGGGTAACTGATGTTCGATTTGGGCAGCTGTGAAGCTGTGGGTGCAAGTTTCAAGTCAACTGATGCCTAATTAAGCAGTGGCAAAGGCGTGGGGGCAAGTTCATACTCTTCTAGTACCCAATTTGGTGATAGCAATCTCATAGGTACAAGTTCAGGGTAACTGATGTTCGATGTGGGCAGCTGTGAAGCTGTCGGTGCAAGTTCACAATCCTCTGGTACCCAATTGGGTGATAGCAATCCCATAGGTACAAGTTCAGGGTAACGGATGGTCGATTGGGGCAGCTGTGAAGCTGTCGGTGCAAGTTCACAATCCTCTGATACCCAATTGGGTGATAGCAATCTCATAGGTACAAGTTCAGGGTAACTGATGGTCGATTTGGGCAGCTGTGAAGCTGTCGGTGCAAGTTCACAATCCTCTGGTACCCAATTGAGTGATAGCAATCTCATAGGTACAAGTTCAGGGTAACTGATGTTCGATTTGGGCAGCTGTGAAGCTGTGGGTGCAAGTTTCAAGTCAACTGATGCCTAATTAAGCAGTGGCAAAGGCGTGGGGGCAAGTTCATACTCTTCTGGTACCCAATTGGGTGATAGCAATCTCATAGGTACAAGTTCAGGGTAACTGATGTTCGATTTGGGCAGCTGTGAAGCTGTTGGTGCAAGTTCACAATCCTCTGATACCCAATTGGGTAATAGCAATCTCATAGGTACAAGTTCAGGGTAACTGATGTTCGATTTGGGCAGCTGTGAAGCTGTGGGTGCAAGTTTCAAGTCAACTGATGCCTAATTAAGCAGTGGCAAAGGCGTGGGGGCAAGTTCATACTCTTCTGGTACCCAATTGGGTGATAGCAATCTCATATGTACAAGTTCAGGGTAACTGATGTTCGATTTGGGCAGCTGTGAAGCTGTGGGTGCAAGTTTCAAGTCAACTGATGCCTAATTAAGCAGTGGCAAAGGCGTGGGGGCAAGTTCATACTCTTCTGGTACCCAATTGGGTGATAGCAATCTCATAGGTACAAGTTCAGGGTAACTGATGTTCGATTTGGGCAGCTGTGAAGCTGTCGGGGCAAGTTCACAATCCTCTGGTACTCAATTGAGTGATAGCAATCTCATAGGTACAAGTTCAGGGTAACTGATGTTCGATTTGGGCAGCTGTGAAGCTGTTGGTGCAAGTTCACAATCCTCTGATACCCAATTGGGTAATAGCAATCTCATAGGTACAAGTTCAGGGTAACTGATGTTCGATTTGGGCAGCTGTGAAGCTGTGGGTGCAAGTTTCAAGTCAACTGATGCCTAATTAAGCAGTGGCAAAGGCGTGGGGGCAAGTTCATACTCTTCTGGTACCCAATTGGGTGATAGCAATCTCATATGTACAAGTTCAGGGTAACTGATGTTCGATTTGGGCAGCTGTGAAGCTGTGGGTGCAAGTTTCAAGTCAACTGATGCCTAATTAAGCAGTGGCAAAGGCGTGGGGGCAAGTTCATACTCTTCTGGTACCCAATTGGGTGATAGCAATCTCATAGGTACAAGTTCAGGGTAACTGATGTTCGATTTGGGCAGCTGTGAAGCTGTGGGTGCAAGTTTCAAGTCAACTGATGCCTAATTAAGCAGTGGCAAAGGCGTGGGGGCAAGTTCATACTCTTCTGGTACCCAATTTGGTGATAGCAATCTCATAGGTACAAGTTCAGGGTAACTGATGTTCGATTTGGGCAGCTGTGAAGCTGTCGGGGCAAGTTCACAATCCTCTGGTACCCAATTGAGTGATAGCAATCTCATAGGTACAAGTTCAGGGTAACTGATGTTCGATTTGGGCAGCTGTGAAGCTGTGGGTGCAAGTTCACAATCCTCTGATACCCAATTGGGTAATAGCAATCTCATAGGTACAAGTTCAGGGTAACTGATGTTCGATTTGGGCAGCTGTGAAGCTGTGGGTGCAAGTTTCAAGTCAACTGATGCCTAATTAAGCAGTGGCAAAGGCGTGGGGGCAAGTTCATACTCTTCTGGTACCCAATTGGGTGATAGCAATCTCATAGGTACAAGTTCAGGGTAACTGATGTTCGATTTGGGCAGCTGTGAAGCTGTCGGTGCAAGTTCACAATCCTCTGATACCCAATTGGGTGATAGCAGTCTCATAGGTACAAGTTCAGGGTAACTGATGTTCGATTTGGGCAGCTGTGAAGCTGTGGGTGCAAGTTTCAAGTCAACTGATGCCTAATTAAGCAGTGGCAAAGGCGTGGGGGCAAGTTCATACTCTTCTGGTACCCAATTTGGTGATAGCAATCTCATAGGTACAAGTTCAGGGTAACTGATGTTCGATTTGGGCAGCTGTGAAGCTGTGGGTGCAAGTTTCAAGTCAACTGATGCCTAATTAAGCAGTGGCAAAGGCGTGGGGGCAAGTTCATACTCTTCTGGTACCCAATTGGGTGATAGCAATCTCATAGGTACAAGTTCAGGGTAACTGATGTTCGATTTGGGCAGCTGTGAAGCTGTCGGTGCAAGTTCACAATCCTCTGATACCCAATTGGGTGATAGCAGTCTCATAGGTACAAGTTCAGGGTAACTGATGTTCGATTTGGGCAGCTGTGAAGCTGTGGGTGCAAGTTTCAAGTCAACTGATGCCTAATTAAGCAGTGGCAAAGGCGTGGGGGCAAGTTCATACTCTTCTGGTACCCAATTTGGTGATAGCAATCTCATAGGTACAAGTTCAGGGTAACTGATGTTCGATTTGGGCAGCTGTGAAGCTGTCGGTGCAAGTTCACAATCCTCTGGTACCCAATTGGGTGATAGCAATCCCATAGGTACAAGTTCAGGGTAACGGATGGTCGATTGGGGCAGCTGTGAAGCTGTCGGTGCAAGTTCACAATCCTCTGATACCCAATTGGGTGATAGCAATCTCATAGGTACAAGTTCAGGGTAACTGATGGTCGATTTGGGCAGCTGTGAAGCTGTCGGTGCAAGTTCACAATCCTCTGGTACCCAATTGAGTGATAGCAATCTCATAGGTACAAGTTCAGGGTAACTGATGTTCGATTTGGGCAGCTGTGAAGCTGTGGGTGCAAGTTTCAAGTCAACTGATGCCTAATTAAGCAGTGGCAAAGGCGTGGGGGCAAGTTCATACTCTTCTGGTACCCAATTGGGTGATAGCAATCTCATAGGTACAAGTTCAGGGTAACTGATGTTCGATTTGGGCAGCTGTGAAGCTGTGGGTGCAAGTTTCAAGTCAACTGATGCCTAATTAAGCAGTGGCAAAGGCGTGGGGGCAAGTTCATACTCTTCTGGTACCCAATTTGGTGATAGCAATCTCATAGGTACAAGTTCAGGGTAACTGATGTTCGATTTGGGCAGCTGTGAAGCTGTTGGTGCAAGTTCACAATCCTCTGATACCCAATTGGGTGATAGCAATCTCATAGGTACAAGTTCAGGGTAACTGATGGTCGATTGGGGCAGCTGTGAAGCTGTCGGTGCAAGTTCACAATCCTCTGATACCCAATTGGGTAATAGCAATCTCATAGGTACAAGTTCAGGGTAACTGATGTTCGATTTGGGCAGCTGTGAAGCTGTGGGTGCAAGTTTCAAGTCAACTGATGCCTAATTAAGCAGTGGCAAAGGCGTGGGGGCAAGTTCATACTCTTCTGGTACCCAATTGGGTGATAGCAATCTCATATGTACAAGTTCAGGGTAACTGATGTTCGATTTGGGCAGCTGTGAAGCTGTGGGTGCAAGTTTCAAGTCAACTGATGCCTAATTAAGCAGTGGCAAAGGCGTGGGGGCAAGTTCATACTCTTCTGGTACCCAATTTGGTGATAGCAATCTCATAGGTACAAGTTCAGGGTAACTGATGTTCGATTTGGGCAGCTGTGAAGCTGTTGGTGCAAGTTCACAATCCTCTGATACCCAATTGGGTGATAGCAATCTCATAGGTACAAGTTCAGGGTAACTGATGGTCGATTGGGGCAGCTGTGAAGCTGTCGGTGCAAGTTCACAATCCTCTGATACCCAATTGGGTAATAGCAATCTCATAGGTACAAGTTCAGGGTAACTGATGTTCGATTTGGGCAGCTGTGAAGCTGTGGGTGCAAGTTTCAAGTCAACTGATGCCTAATTAAGCAGTGGCAAAGGCGTGGGGGCAAGTTCATACTCTTCTGGTACCCAATTGGGTGATAGCAATCTCATATGTACAAGTTCAGGGTAACTGATGTTCGATTTGGGCAGCTGTGAAGCTGTGGGTGCAAGTTTCAAGTCAACTGATGCCTAATTAAGCAGTGGCAAAGGCGTGGGGGCAAGTTCATACTCTTCTGGTACCCAATTGGGTGATAGCAATCTCATAGGTACAAGTTCAGGGTAACTGATGTTCGATTTGGGCAGCTGTGAAGCTGTCAGGGCAAGTTCACAATCCTCTGGTACCCAATTGAGTGATAGCAATCTCATAGGTACAAGTTCAGGGTAACTGATGTTCGATTTGGGCAGCTGTGAAGCTGTCGGTGCAAGTTCACAATCCTCTGGTACCCAATTGAGTGATAGCAATCTCATAGGTACAAGTTCAGGGTAACTGATGTTCGATTTGGGCAGCTGTGAAGCTGTGGGTGCAAGTTTCAAGTCAACTGATGCCTAATTAAGCAGTGGCAAAGGCGTGGGGGCAAGTTCATACTCTTCTGGTACCCAATTTGGTGATAGCAATCTCATAGGTACAAGTTCAGGGTAACTGATGTTCGATTTGGGCAGCTGTGAAGCTGTCGGTGCAAGTTCACAATCCTCTGGTACCCAATTGGGTGATAGCAATCCCATAGGTACAAGTTCAGGGTAACGGATGGTCGATTGGGGCAGCTGTGAAGCTGTCGGTGCAAGTTCACAATCCTCTGATACCCAATTGGGTGATAGCAATCTCATAGGTACAAGTTCAGGGTAACTGATGGTCGATTTGGGCAGCTGTGAAGCTGTCGGTGCAAGTTCACAATCCTCTGGTACCCAATTGAGTGATAGCAATCTCATAGGTACAAGTTCAGGGTAACTGATGTTCGATTTGGGCAGCTGTGAAGCTGTCGGTGCAAGTTTCAAGTCAACTGATGCCTAATTAAGCAGTGGCAAAGGCGTGGGGGCAAGTTCATACTCTTCTGGTACCCAATTGGGTGATAGCAATCTCATAGGTACAAGTTCAGGGTAACTGATGGTCGATTGGGGCAGCTGTGAAGCTGTCGGTGCAAGTTCACAATCCTCTGATACCCAATTGGGTAATAGCAATCTCATAGGTACAAGTTCAGGGTAACTGATGTTCGATTTGGGCAGCTGTGAAGCTGTGGGTGCAAGTTTCAAGTCAACTGATGCCTAATTAAGCAGTGGCAAAGGCGTGGGGGCAAGTTCATACTCTTCTGGTACCCAATTGGGTGATAGCAATCTCATATGTACAAGTTCAGGGTAACTGATGTTCGATTTGGGCAGCTGTGAAGCTGTGGGTGCAAGTTTCAAGTCAACTGATGCCTAATTAAGCAGTGGCAAAGGCGTGGGGGCAAGTTCATACTCTTCTGGTACCCAATTGGGTGATAGCAATCTCATAGGTACAAGTTCAGGGTAACTGATGTTCGATTTGGGCAGCTGTGAAGCTGTCGGTGCAAGTTCACAATCCTCTGGTACCCAATTGAGTGATAGCAATCTCATAGGTACAAGTTCAGGGTAACTGATGTTCGATTTGGGCAGCTGTGAAGCTGTCGGTGCAAGTTCACAATCCTCTGGTACCCAATTGAGTGATAGCAATCTCATAGGTACAAGTTCAGGGTAACTGATGTTCGATTTGGGCAGCTGTGAAGCTGTGGGTGCAAGTTTCAAGTCAACTGATGCCTAATTAAGCAGTGGCAAAGGCGTGGGGGCAAGTTCATACTCTTCTGGTACCCAATTTGGTGATAGCAATCTCATAGGTACAAGTTCAGGGTAACTGATGTTCGATTTGGGCAGCTGTGAAGCTGTCGGTGCAAGTTCACAATCCTCTGGTACCCAATTGGGTGATAGCAATCCCATAGGTACAAGTTCAGGGTAACGGATGGTCGATTGGGGCAGCTGTGAAGCTGTCGGTGCAAGTTCACAATCCTCTGATACCCAATTGGGTGATAGCAATCTCATAGGTACAAGTTCAGGGTAACTGATGGTCGATTTGGGCAGCTGTGAAGCTGTCGGTGCAAGTTCACAATCCTCTGGTACCCAATTGAGTGATAGCAATCTCATAGGTACAAGTTCAGGGTAACTGATGGTCGATTTGGGCAGCTGTGAAGCTGTCGGTGCAAGTTTCAAGTCAACTGATGCCTAATTAAGCAGTGGCAAAGGCGTGGGGGCAAGTTCATACTCTTCTGGTACCCAATTGGGTGATAGCAATCCCATAGGTACAAGTTCAGGGTAACTGATGTTCGATTTGGGCAGCTGTGAAGCTGTCGGTGCAAGTTCACAATCCTCTGGTACCCAATTGAGTGATAGCAATCTCATAGGTACAAGTTCAGGGTAACTGATGTTCGATTTGGGCAGCTGTGAAGCTGTGGGTGCAAGTTTCAAGTCAACTGATGCCTAATTAAGCAGTGGCAAAGGCGTGGGGGCAAGTTCATACTCTTCTGGTACCCAATTGGGTGATAGCAATCTCATAGGTACAAGTTCAGGGTAACTGATGGTCGATTTGGGCAGCTGTGAAGCTGTCGGTGCAAGTTCACAATCCTCTGGTACCCAATTGAGTGATAGCAATCTCATAGGTACAAGTTCAGGGTAACTGATGTTCGATTTGGGCAGCTGTGAAGCTGTGGGTGCAAGTTTCAAGTCAACTGATGCCTAATTAAGCAGTGGCAAAGGCGTGGGGGCAAGTTCATACTCTTCTGGTACCCAATTGGGTGATAGCAATCTCATAGGTACAAGTTCAGGGTAACTGATGGTCGATTTGGGCAGCTGTGAAGCTGTCGGTGCAAGTTTCAAGTCAACTAATGCCTAATTAAGCAGTGGCAAAGGCGTGAGGGCAAGTTCATACTCTTCTGGTACCCAATTGGGTGATAGCAATCTCATAGGTACAAGTTCAGAGTAACTGATGGTCGATTTGGGCAGCTGTGAAGCTGTCGGTGCAAGTTTCAAGTCAACTGATGCCTAATTAAGCAGTGGCAAAGGCGTGGGGGCAAGTTCATACTCTTCTGGTACCCAATTGGGTGATAGCAATCCCATAGGTACAAGTTCAGGGTAACTGATGTTCGATTTGGGCAGCTGTGAAGCTGTCGGTGCAAGTTCACAATCCTCTGGTACCCAATTGAGTGATAGCAATCTCATAGGTACAAGTTCAGGGTAACTGATGTTCGATTTGGGCAGCTGTGAAGCTGTGGGTGCAAGTTTCAAGTCAACCGATGCCTAATTAAGCAGTGGCAAAGGCGTGGGGGCAAGTTCATACTCTTCTGGTACCCAATTGGGTGATAGCAATCTCATAGGTACAAGTTCAGGGTAACTGATGGTCGATTTGGGCAGCTGTGAAGCTGTCGGTGCAAGTTTCAAGTCAACTGATGCCTAATTAAGCAGTGGCAAAGGCGTAGGGGCAAGTTCATACTCTTCTGGTACCCAATTGGGTGATAGCAATCTCATAGGTACAAGTTCAGGGTAACTGATGTTCGATTTGGGCAGCTGTGAAGCTGTGGGTGCAAGTTTCAAGTCAACTGATGCCTAATTAAGCAGTGGCAAAGGCGTGGGGGCAAGTTCATACTCTTCTGGTACCCAATTGGGTGATAGCAATCTCATAGGTACAAGTTCAGGGTAACTGATGTTCGATTTGGGCAGCTGTGAAGCTGTCGGGGCAAGTTCACAATCCTCTGGTACCCAATTGAGTGATAGCAATCTCATAGGTACAAGTTCAGGGTAACTGATGTTCGATTTGGGCAGCTGTGAAGCTGTCGGTGCAAGTTCACAATCCTCTGGTACCCAATTGAGTGATAGCAATCTCATAGGTACAAGTTCAGGGTAACTGATGTTCGATTTGGGCAGCTGTGAAGCTGTGGGTGCAAGTTTCAAGTCAACTGATGCCTAATTAAGCAGTGGCAAAGGCGTGGGGGCAAGTTCATACTCTTCTGGTACCCAATTTGGTGATAGCAATCTCATAGGTACAAGTTCAGGGTAACTGATGTTCGATTTGGGCAGCTGTGAAGCTGTCGGTGCAAGTTCACAATCCTCTGGTACCCAATTGGGTGATAGCAATCCCATAGGTACAAGTTCAGGGTAACGGATGGTCGATTGGGGCAGCTGTGAAGCTGTCGGTGCAAGTTCACAATCCTCTGATACCCAATTGGGTGATAGCAATCTCATAGGTACAAGTTCAGGGTAACTGATGGTCGATTTGGGCAGCTGTGAAGCTGTCGGTGCAAGTTCACAATCCTCTGGTACCCAATTGAGTGATAGCAATCTCATAGGTACAAGTTCAGGGTAACTGATGTTCGATTTGGGCAGCTGTGAAGCTGTCGGTGCAAGTTTCAAGTCAACTGATGCCTAATTAAGCAGTGGCAAAGGCGTGGGGGCAAGTTCATACTCTTCTGGTACCCAATTGGGTGATAGCAATCTCATAGGTACAAGTTCAGGGTAACTGATGGTCGATTGGGGCAGCTGTGAAGCTGTCGGTGCAAGTTCACAATCCTCTGATACCCAATTGGGTAATAGCAATCTCATAGGTACAAGTTCAGGGTAACTGATGTTCGATTTGGGCAGCTGTGAAGCTGTGGGTGCACGTTTCAAGTCAACTGATGCCTAATTAAGCAGTGGCAAAGGCGTGGGGGCAAGTTCATACTCTTCTGGTACCCAATTGGGTGATAGCAATCTCATATGTACAAGTTCAGGGTAACTGATGTTCGATTTGGGCAGCTGTGAAGCTGTGGGTGCAAGTTTCAAGTCAACTGATGCCTAATTAAGCAGTGGCAAAGGCGTGGGGGCAAGTTCATACTCTTCTGGTACCCAATTGGGTGATAGCAATCCCATAGGTACAAGTTCAGGGTAACTGATGTTCGATTTGGGCAGCTGTGAAGCTGTGGGTGCAAGTTTCAAGTCAACTGATGCCTAATTAAGCAGTGGCAAAGGCGTGGGGGCAAGTTCATACTCTTCTGGTACCCAATTGGGTGATAGCAATCTCATAGGTACAAGTTCAGGGTAACTGATGGTCGATTTGGGCAGCTGTGAAGCTGTCGGTGCAAGTTTCAAGTCAACTAATGCCTAATTAAGCAGTGGCAAAGGCGTGAGGGCAAGTTCATACTCTTCTGGTACCCAATTGGGTGATAGCAATCTCATAGGTACAAGTTCAGAGTAACTGATGGTCGATTTGGGCAGCTGTGAAGCTGTCGGTGCAAGTTTCAAGTCAACTGATGCCTAATTAAGCAGTGGCAAAGGCGTGGGGGCAAGTTCATACTCTTCTGGTACCCAATTGGGTGATAGCAATCCCATAGGTACAAGTTCAGGGTAACTGATGTTCGATTTGGGCAGCTGTGAAGCTGTCGGTGCAAGTTCACAATCCTCTGGTACCCAATTGAGTGATAGCAATCTCATAGGTACAAGTTCAGGGTAACTGATGTTCGATTTGGGCAGCTGTGAAGCTGTGGGTGCAAGTTTCAAGTCAACTGATGCCTAATTAAGCAGTGGCAAAGGCGTGGGGGCAAGTTCATACTCTTCTGGTACCCAATTTGGTGAAAGCAATCTCATAGGTACAAGTTCAGGGTAACTGATGTTCGATTTGGGCAGCTGTGAAGCTGTTGGTGCAAGTTCACAATCCTCTGATACCCAATTGGGTGATAGCAATCTCATAGGTACAAGTTCAGGGTAACTGATGGTCGATTTGGGCAGCTGTGAAGCTGTCGGTGCAAGTTCACAATCCTCTGGTACCCAATTGAGTGATAGCAATCTCATAGGTACAAGTTCAGGGTAACTGATGTTCGATTGGGGCAGCTGTGAAGCTGTGGGTGCAAGTTTCAAGTCAACTGATGCCTAATTAAGCAGTGGCAAAGGCGTGGGGGCAAGTTCATACTCTTCTGGTACCCAATTGGGTGATAGCAATCTCATAGGTACAAGTTCAGGGTAACTGATGGTCGATTTGGGCAGCTGTGAAGCTGTCGGTGCAAGTTTCAAGTCAACTGATGCCTAATTAAGCAGTGGCAAAGGCTTGGGGGCAAGTTCATACTCTTCTGGTACCCAATTGGGTGATAGCAATCCCATAGGTACAAGTTCAGGGTAACTGATGTTCGATTTGGGCAGCTGTGAAGCTGTGGGTGCAAGTTTCAAGTCAACTGATGCCTAATTAAGCAGTGGCAAAGGCGTGGGGGCAAGTTCATACTCTTCTGGTACCCAATTGGGTGATAGCAATCTCATAGGTACAAGTTCAGGGTAACTGATGTTCGATTTGGGCAGCTGTGAAGCTGTCGGGGCAAGTTCACAATCCTCTGGTACCCAATTGAGTGATAGCAATCTCATAGGTACAAGTTCAGGGTAACTGATGTTCGATTTGGGCAGCTGTGAAGCTGTCGGTGCAAGTTCACAATCCTCTGGTACCCAATTGAGTGATAGCAATCTCATAGGTACAAGTTCAGGGTAACTGATGTTCGATTTGGGCAGCTGTGAAGCTGTGGGTGCAAGTTTCAAGTCAACTGATGCCTAATTAAGCAGTGGCAAAGGCGTGGGGGCAAGTTCATACTCTTCTGGTACCCAATTTGGTGATAGCAATCTCATAGGTACAAGTTCAGGGTAACTGATGTTCGATTTGGGCAGCTGTGAAGCTGTCGGTGCAAGTTCACAATCCTCTGGTACCCAATTGGGTGATAGCAATCCCATAGGTACAAGTTCAGGGTAACGGATGGTCGATTGGGGCAGCTGTGAAGCTGTCGGTGCAAGTTCACAATCCTCTGATACCCAATTGGGTGATAGCAATCTCATAGGTACAAGTTCAGGGTAACTGATGGTCGATTTGGGCAGCTGTGAAGCTGTGGGTGCAAGTTTCAAGTCAACTGATGCCTAATTAAGCAGTGGCAAAGGCGTGGGGGCAAGTTCATACTCTTCTGGTACCCAATTGGGTGATAGCAATCTCATAGGTACAAGTTCAGGGTAACTGATGGTCGATTTGGGCAGCTGTGAAGCTGTCGGTGCAAGTTTCAAGTCAACTGATGCCTAATTAAGCAGTGGCAAAGGCGTGGGGGCAAGTTCATACTCTTCTGGTACCCAATTGGGTGATAGCAATCTCATAGGTACAAGTTCAGGGTAACTGATGGTCGATTGGGGCAGCTGTGAAGCTGTCGGTGCAAGTTCACAATCCTCTGATACCCAATTGGGTAATAGCAATCTCATAGGTACAAGTTCAGGGTAACTGATGTTCGATTTGGGCAGCTGTGAAGCTGTGGGTGCAAGTTTCAAGTCAACTGATGCCTAATTAAGCAGTGGCAAAGGCGTGGGGGCAAGTTCATACTCTTCTGGTACCCAATTGGGTGATAGCAATCTCATATGTACAAGTTCAGGGTAACTGATGTTCGATTTGGGCAGCTGTGAAGCTGTGGGTGCAAGTTTCAAGTCAACTGATGCCTAATTAAGCAGTGGCAAAGGCGTGGGGGCAAGTTCATACTCTTCTGGTACCCAATTGGGTGATAGCAATCCCATAGGTACAAGTTCAGGGTAACTGATGTTCGATTTGGGCAGCTGTGAAGCTGTGGGTGCAAGTTTCAAGTCAACTGATGCCTAATTAAGCAGTGGCAAAGGCGTGGGGGCAAGTTCATACTCTTCTGGTACCCAATTGGGTGATAGCAATCTCATAGGTACAAGTTCAGGGTAACTGATGGTCGATTTGGGCAGCTGTGAAGCTGTCGGTGCAAGTTTCAAGTCAAGTAATGCCTAATTAAGCAGTGGCAAAGGCGTGAGGGCAAGTTCATACTCTTCTGGTACCCAATTGGGTGATAGCAATCTCATAGGTACAAGTTCAGAGTAACTGATGGTCGATTTGGGCAGCTGTGAAGCTGTCGGTGCAAGTTTCAAGTCAACTGATGCCTAATTAAGCAGTGGCAAAGGCGTGGGGGCAAGTTCATACTCTTCTGGTACCCAATTGGGTGATAGCAATCCCATAGGTACAAGTTCAGGGTAACTGATGTTCGATTTGGGCAGCTGTGAAGCTGTCGGTGCAAGTTCACAATCCTCTGGTACCCAATTGAGTGATAGCAATCTCATAGGTACAAGTTCAGGGTAACTGATGTTCGATTTGGGCAGCTGTGAAGCTGTGGGTGCAAGTTTCAAGTCAACTGATGCCTAATTAAGCAGTGGCAAAGGCGTGGGGGCAAGTTCATACTCTTCTGGTACCCAATTTGGTGAAAGCAATCTCATAGGTACAAGTTCAGGGTAACTGATGTTCGATTTGGGCAGCTGTGAAGCTGTTGGTGCAAGTTCACAATCCTCTGATACCCAATTGGGTGATAGCAATCTCATAGGTACAAGTTCAGGGTAACTGATGGTCGATTTGGGCAGCTGTGAAGCTGTCGGTGCAAGTTCACAATCCTCTGGTACCCAATTGAGTGATAGCAATCTCATAGGTACAAGTTCAGGGTAACTGATGTTCGATTGGGGCAGCTGTGAAGCTGTGGGTGCAAGTTTCAAGTCAACTGATGCCTAATTAAGCAGTGGCAAAGGCGTGGGGGCAAGTTCATACTCTTCTGGTACCCAATTGGGTGATAGCAATCTCATAGGTACAAGTTCAGGGTAACTGATGGTCGATTTGGGCAGCTGTGAAGCTGTCGGTGCAAGTTTCAAGTCAACTGATGCCTAATTAAGCAGTGGCAAAGGCTTGGGGGCAAGTTCATACTCTTCTGGTACCCAATTGGGTGATAGCAATCCCATAGGTACAAGTTCAGGGTAACTGATGTTCGATTTGGGCAGCTGTGAAGCTGTGGGTGCAAGTTTCAAGTCAACTGATGCCTAATTAAGCAGTGGCAAAGGCGTGGGGGCAAGTTCATACTCTTCTGGTACCCAATTGGGTGATAGCAATCTCATAGGTACAAGTTCAGGGTAACTGATGTTCGATTTGGGCAGCTGTGAAGCTGTCGGGGCAAGTTCACAATCCTCTGGTACCCAATTGAGTGATAGCAATCTCATAGGTACAAGTTCAGGGTAACTGATGTTCGATTTGGGCAGCTGTGAAGCTGTCGGTGCAAGTTCACAATCCTCTGGTACCCAATTGAGTGATAGCAATCTCATAGGTACAAGTTCAGGGTAACTGATGTTCGATTTGGGCAGCTGTGAAGCTGTGGGTGCAAGTTTCAAGTCAACTGATGCCTAATTAAGCAGTGGCAAAGGCGTGGGGGCAAGTTCATACTCTTCTGGTACCCAATTTGGTGATAGCAATCTCATAGGTACAAGTTCAGGGTAACTGATGTTCGATTTGGGCAGCTGTGAAGCTGTCGGTGCAAGTTCACAATCCTCTGGTACCCAATTGGGTGATAGCAATCCCATAGGTACAAGTTCAGGGTAACGGATGGTCGATTGGGGCAGCTGTGAAGCTGTCGGTGCAAGTTCACAATCCTCTGATACCCAATTGGGTGATAGCAATCTCATAGGTACAAGTTCAGGGTAACTGATGGTCGATTTGGGCAGCTGTGAAGCTGTCGGTGCAAGTTCACAATCCTCTGGTACCCAATTGAGTGATAGCAATCTCATAGGTACAAGTTCAGGGTAACTGATGTTCGATTTGGGCAGCTGTGAAGCTGTCGGTGCAAGTTTCAAGTCAACTGATGCCTAATTAAGCAGTGGCAAAGGCGTGGGGGCAAGTTCATACTCTTCTGGTACCCAATTGGGTGATAGCAATCTCATAGGTACAAGTTCAGGGTAACTGATGGTCGATTGGGGCAGCTGTGAAGCTGTCGGTGCAAGTTCACAATCCTCTGATACCCAATTGGGTAATAGCAATCTCATAGGTACAAGTTCAGGGTAACTGATGTTCGATTTGGGCAGCTGTGAAGCTGTGGGTGCAAGTTTCAAGTCAACTGATGCCTAATTAAGCAGTGGCAAAGGCGTGGGGGCAAGTTCATACTCTTCTGGTACCCAATTGGGTGATAGCAATCTCATATGTACAAGTTCAGGGTAACTGATGTTCGATTTGGGCAGCTGTGAAGCTGTGGGTGCAAGTTTCAAGTCAACTGATGCCTAATTAAGCAGTGGCAAAGGCGTGGGGGCAAGTTCATACTCTTCTGGTACCCAATTGGGTGATAGCAATCCCATAGGTACAAGTTCAGGGTAACTGATGTTCGATTTGGGCAGCTGTGAAGCTGTGGGTGCAAGTTTCAAGTCAACTGATGCCTAATTAAGCAGTGGCAAAGGCGTGGGGGCAAGTTCATACTCTTCTGGTACCCAATTGGGTGATAGCAATCTCATAGGTACAAGTTCAGGGTAACTGATGGTCGATTTGGGCAGCTGTGAAGCTGTCGGTGCAAGTTTCAAGTCAACTAATGCCTAATTAAGCAGTGGCAAAGGCGTGAGGGCAAGTTCATACTCTTCTGGTACCCAATTGGGTGATAGCAATCTCATAGGTACAAGTTCAGAGTAACTGATGGTCGATTTGGGCAGCTGTGAAGCTGTCGGTGCAAGTTTCAAGTCAACTGATGCCTAATTAAGCAGTGGCAAAGGCGTGGGGGCAAGTTCATACTCTTCTGGTACCCAATTGGGTGATAGCAATCCCATAGGTACAAGTTCAGGGTAACTGATGTTCGATTTGGGCAGCTGTGAAGCTGTCGGTGCAAGTTCACAATCCTCTGGTACCCAATTGAGTGATAGCAATCTCATAGGTACAAGTTCAGGGTAACTGATGTTCGATTTGGGCAGCTGTGAAGCTGTGGGTGCAAGTTTCAAGTCAACTGATGCCTAATTAAGCAGTGGCAAAGGCGTGGGGGCAAGTTCATACTCTTCTGGTACCCAATTTGGTGAAAGCAATCTCATAGGTACAAGTTCAGGGTAACTGATGTTCGATTTGGGCAGCTGTGAAGCTGTTGGTGCAAGTTCACAATCCTCTGATACCCAATTGGGTGATAGCAATCTCATAGGTACAAGTTCAGGGTAACTGATGGTCGATTTGGGCAGCTGTGAAGCTGTCGGTGCAAGTTCACAATCCTCTGGTACCCAATTGAGTGATAGCAATCTCATAGGTACAAGTTCAGGGTAACTGATGTTCGATTGGGGCAGCTGTGAAGCTGTGGGTGCAAGTTTCAAGTCAACTGATGCCTAATTAAGCAGTGGCAAAGGCGTGGGGGCAAGTTCATACTCTTCTGGTACCCAATTGGGTGATAGCAATCTCATAGGTACAAGTTCAGGGTAACTGATGGTCGATTTGGGCAGCTGTGAAGCTGTCGGTGCAAGTTTCAAGTCAACTGATGCCTAATTAAGCAGTGGCAAAGGCTTGGGGGCAAGTTCATACTCTTCTGGTACCCAATTGGGTGATAGCAATCCCATAGGTACAAGTTCAGGGTAACTGATGTTCGATTTGGGCAGCTGTGAAGCTGTCGGTGCAAGTTCACAATCCTCTGGTACCCAATTGAGTGATAGCAATCTCATAGGTACAAGTTCAGGGTAACTGATGGTCGATTTGGGCAGCTGTGAAGCTGTCGGTGCAAGTTTCAAGTCAACTGATGCCTAATTAAGCAGTGGCAAAGGCGTGGGGGCAAGTTCATACTCTTCTGGTACCCAATTGGGTGATAGCAATCCCATAGGTACAAGTTCAGGGTAACTGATGTTCGATTTGGGCAGCTGTGAAGCTGTGGGTGCAAGTTTCAAGTCAACTGATGCCTAATTAAGCAGTGGCAAAGGCGTGGGGGCAAGTTCATACTCTTCTGGTACCCAATTGGGTGATAGCAATCTCATAGGTACAAGTTCAGGGTAACTGATGGTCGATTGGGGCAGCTGTGAAGCTGTCGGTGCAAGTTCACAATCCTCTGGTACCCAATTGGGTGATAGCAATCTCATAGGTACAAGTTCAGGGTAACTGATGGTCGATTTGGGCAGCTGTGAAGCTGTCGGTGCAAGTTTCAAGTCAACTGATGCCTAATTAAGCAGTGGCAAAGGCGTGGGGGCAAGTTCATACTCTTCTGGTACCCAATTGGGTGATAGCAATCTCATAGGTACAAGTTCAGAGTAACTGATGGTCGATTTGGGCAGCTGTGAAGCTGTCGGTGCAAGTTTCAAGTCAACTGATGCCTAATTAAGCAGTGGCAAAGGCGTGGGGGCAAGTTCATACTCTTCTGGTACCCAATTGGGTGATAGCAATCTCATAGGTACAAGTTCAGGGTAACTGATGGTCGATTTGGGCAGCTGTGAAGCTGTCGGTGCAAGTTCACAATCCTCTGGTACCCAATTGGGTGATAGCAATCTCATAGGTACAAGTTCAGGGTAACTGATGGTCGATTGGGGCAGCTGTGAAGCTGTCGGTGCAAGTTCACAATCCTCTGGTACCCAATTGGGTGATAGCAATCTCATAGGTACAAGTTCAGGGTAACTGATGGTCGATTTGGGCAGCTGTGAAGCTGTCGGTGCAAGTTTCAAGTCAACTGATGCCTAATTAAGCAGTGGCAAAGGCGTGGGGGCAAGTTCATACTCTTCTGGTACCCAATTGGGTGATAGCAATCTCATAGGTACAAGTTCAGGGTAACTGATGGTCGATTTGGGCAGCTGTGAAGCTGTCGGTGCAAGTTCACAATCCTCTGGTACCCAATTGGGTGATAGCAATCTCATAGGTACAAGTTCAGGGTAACTGATGGTCGATTGGGGCAGCTGTGAAGCTGTCGGTGCAAGTTCACAATGCTCTGGTACCCAATTGGGTGATAGCAATCTCATAGGTACAAGTTCAGGGTAACTGATGTTCGATTTGGGCAGCTGTGAAGCTGTGGGTGCAAGTTTCAAGTCAACTGATGCCTAATTAAGCAGTGGCAAAGGCGTGGGGGCAAGTTCATACTCTTCTGGTACCCAATTGGGTGATAGCAATCTCATAGGTACAAGTTCAGGGTAACTGATGGTCGATTGGGGCAGCTGTGAAGCTGTCGGTGCAAGTTCACAATCCTCTGGTACCCAATTGGGTGATAGCAATCTCATAGGTACAAGTTCAGGGTAACTGATGGTCGATTTGGGCAGCTGTGAAGCTGTCGGTGCAAGTTTCAAGTCAACTGATGCCTAATTAAGCAGTGGCAAAGGCGTGGGGGCAAGTTCATACTCTTCTGGTACCCAATTGGGTGATAGCAATCTCATAGGTACAAGTTCAGAGTAACTGATGGTCGATTTGGGCAGCTGTGAAGCTGTCGGTGCAAGTTTCAAGTCAACTGATGCCTAATTAAGCAGTGGCAAAGGCGTGGGGGCAAGTTCATACTCTTCTGGTACCCAATTGGGTGATAGCAATCTCATAGGTACAAGTTCAGGGTAACTGATGGTCGATTTGGGCAGCTGTGAAGCTGTCGGTGCAAGTTCACAATCCTCTGGTACCCAATTGGGTGATAGCAATCTCATAGGTACAAGTTCAGGGTAACTGATGGTCGATTGGGGCAGCTGTGAAGCTGTCGGTGCAAGTTCACAATCCTCTGGTACCCAATTGGGTGATAGCAATCTCATAGGTACAAGTTCAGGGTAACTGATGGTCGATTGGGGCAGCTGTGAAGCTGTCGGTGCAAGTTTCAAGTCAACTGATGCCTAATTAAGCAGTGGCAAAGGCGTGGGGGCAAGTTCATACTCTTCTGGTACCCAATTGGGTGATAGCAATCTCATAGGTACAAGTTCAGGGTAACTGATGGTCGATTTGGGCAGCTGTGAAGCTGTCGGTGCAAGTTCACAATCCTCTGGTACCCAATTGGGTGATAGCAATCTCATAGGTACAAGTTCAGGGTAACTGATGGTCGATTGGGGCAGCTGTGAAGCTGTCGGTGCAAGTTCACAATCCTCTGGTACCCAATTGGGTGATAGCAATCTCATAGGTACAAGTTCAGGGTAACTGATGGTCGATTTGGGCAGCTGTGAAGCTGTCGGTGCAAGTTTCAAGTCAACTGATGCCTAATTAAGCAGTGGCAAAGGCGTGGGGGCAAGTTCATACTCTTCTGGTACCCAATTGGGTGATAGCAATCTCATAGGTACAAGTTCAGGGTAACTGATGGTCGATTTGGGCAGCTGTGAAGCTGTCGGTGCAAGTTCACAATCCTCTGGTACCCAATTGAGTGATAGCAATCTCATAGGTACAAGTTCAGGGTAACTGATGGTCGATTTGGGCAGCTGTGAAGCTGTCGGTGCAAGTTTCAAGTCAACTGATGCCTAATTAAGCAGTGGCAAAGGCGTGGGGGCAAGTTCATACTCTTCTGGTACCCAATTGGGTGATAGCAATCCCATAGGTACAAGTTCAGGGTAACTGATGTTCGATTTGGGCAGCTGTGAAGCTGTCGGTGCAAGTTCACAATCCTCTGGTACCCAATTGAGTGATAGCAATCTCATAGGTACAAGTTCAGGGTAACTGATGTTCGATTTGGGCAGCTGTGAAGCTGTGGGTGCAAGTTTCAAGTCAACTGATGCCTAATTAAGCAGTGGCAAAGGCGTGGGGGCAAGTTCATACTCTTCTGGTACCCAATTGGGTGATAGCAATCTTATAGGTACAAGTTCAGGGTAACTGATGGTCGATTTGGGCAGCTGTGAAGCTGTCGGTGCAAGTTCACAATCCTCTGGTACCCAATTGAGTGATAGCAATCTCATAGGTACAAGTTCAGGGTAACTGATGTTCGATTTGGGCAGCTGTGAAGCTGTGGGTGCAAGTTTCAAGTCAACTGATGCCTAATTAAGCAGTGGCAAAGGCGTGGGGGCAAGTTCATACTCTTCTGGTACCCAATTGGGTGATAGCAATCTCATAGGTACAAGTTCAGGGTAACTGATGTTCGATTTGGGCAGCTGTGAAGCTGTGGGTGCAAGTTTCAAGTCAACTGATGCCTAATTAAGCAGTGGCAAAGGCGTGGGGGCAAGTTCATACTCTTCTGGTACCCAATTGGGTGATAGCAATCTCATAGGTACAAGTTCAGGGTAACTGATGGTCGATTTGGGCAGCTGTGAAGCTGTCGGTGCAAGTTCACAATCCTCTGGTACCCAATTGAGTGATAGCAATCTCATAGGTACAAGTTCAGGGTAACTGATGGTCGATTTGGGCAGCTGTGAAGCTGTCGGTGCAAGTTCACAATCCTCTGGTACCCAATTGAGTGATAGCAATCTCATAGGTACAAGTTCAGGGTAACTGATGGTCGATTTGGGCAGCTGTGAAGCTGTCGGTGCAAGTTCACAATCCTCTGGTACCCAATTGAGTGATAGCAATCTCATAGGTACAAGTTCAGGGTAACTGATGGTCGATTTGGGCAGCTGTGAAGCTGTCGGTGCAAGTTTCAAGTCAACTGATGCCTAATTAAGCAGTGGCAAAGGCGTGGGGGCAAGTTCATACTCTTCTGGTACCCAATTGGGTGATAGCAATCTCATAGGTACAAGTTCAGGGTAACTGATGGTCGATTTGGGCAGCTGTGAAGCTGTCGGTGCAAGTTCACAATCCTCTGGTACCCAATTGAGTGATAGCAATCTCATAGGTACAAGTTCAGGGTAACTGATGGTCGATTTGGGCAGCTGTGAAGCTGTCGGTGCAAGTTCACAATCCTCTGGTACCCAATTGAGCGATAGCAATCTCATAGGTACAAGTTCAGGGTAACTGATGGTCGATTTGGGCAGCTGTGAAGCTGTCGGTGCAAGTTCACAATCCTCTGGTACCCAATTGAGTGATAGCAATCTCATAGGTACAAGTTCAGGGTAACTGATGTTCGATTTGGGCAGCTGTGAAGCTGTGGGTGCAAGTTTCAAGTCAACTGATGCCTAATTAAGCAGTGGCAAAGGCGTGGGGGCAAGTTCATACTCTTCTGGTACCCAATTGGGTGATAGCAATCTCATAGGTACAAGTTCAGGGTAACTGATGGTCGATTTGGGCAGCTGTGAAGCTGTCGGTGCAAGTTCACAATCCTCTGGTACCCAATTGAGTGATAGCAATCTCATAGGTACAAGTTCAGGGTAACTGATGGTCGATTTGGGCAGCTGTGAAGCTGTCGGTGCAAGTTCACAATCCTCTGGTACCCAATTGAGTGATAGCAATCTCATAGGTACAAGTTCAGGGTAACTGATGGTCGATTTGGGCAGCTGTGAAGCTGTCGGTGCAAGTTCACAATCCTCTGGTACCCAATTGAGTGATAGCAATCTCATAGGTACAAGTTCAGGGTAACTGATGGTCGATTTGGGCAGCTGTGAAGCTGTCGGTGCAAGTTCACAATCCTCTGGTACCCAATTGAGTGATAGCAATCTCATAGGTACAAGTTCAGGGTAACTGATGGTCGATTTGGGCAGCTGTGAAGCTGTCGGTGCAAGTTTCAAGTCAACTGATGCCTAATTAAGCAGTGGCAAAGGCGTGGGGGCAAGTTCATACTCTTCTGGTACCCAATTGGGTGATAGCAATCCCATAGGTACAAGTTCAGGGTAACTGATGTTCGATTTGGGCAGCTGTGAAGCTGTCGGTGCAAGTTCACAATCCTCTGGTACCCAATTGAGTGATAGCAATCTCATAGGTACAAGTTCAGGGTAACTGATGTTCGATTTGGGCAGCTGTGAAGCTGTGGGTGCAAGTTTCAAGTCAACTGATGCCTAATTAAGCAGTGGCAAAGGCGTGGGGGCAAGTTCATACTCTTCTGGTACCCAATTGGGTGATAGCAATCTTATAGGTACAAGTTCAGGGTAACTGATGGTCGATTTGGGCAGCTGTGAAGCTGTCGGTGCAAGTTCACAATCCTCTGGTACCCAATTGAGTGATAGCAATCTCATAGGTACAAGTTCAGGGTAACTGATGTTCGATTTGGGCAGCTGTGAAGCTGTGGGTGCAAGTTTCAAGTCAACTGATGCCTAATTAAGCAGTGGCAAAGGCGTGGGGGCAAGTTCATACTCTTCTGGTACCCAATTGGGTGATAGCAATCTCATAGGTACAAGTTCAGGGTAACTGATGTTCGATTTGGGCAGCTGTGAAGCTGTGGGTGCAAGTTTCAAGTCAACTGATGCCTAATTAAGCAGTGGCAAAGGCGTGGGGGCAAGTTCATACTCTTCTGGTACCCAATTGGGTGATAGCAATCTCATAGGTACAAGTTCAGGGTAACTGATGGTCGATTTGGGCAGCTGTGAAGCTGTCGGTGCAAGTTCACAATCCTCTGGTACCCAATTGAGTGATAGCAATCTCATAGGTACAAGTTCAGGGTAACTGATGGTCGATTTGGGCAGCTGTGAAGCTGTCGGTGCAAGTTCACAATCCTCTGGTACCCAATTGAGTGATAGCAATCTCATAGGTACAAGTTCAGGGTAACTGATGGTCGATTTGGGCAGCTGTGAAGCTGTCGGTGCAAGTTCACAATCCTCTGGTACCCAATTGAGTGATAGCAATCTCATAGGTACAAGTTCAGGGTAACTGATGGTCGATTTGGGCAGCTGTGAAGCTGTCGGTGCAAGTTTCAAGTCAACTGATGCCTAATTAAGCAGTGGCAAAGGCGTGGGGGCAAGTTCATACTCTTCTGGTACCCAATTGGGTGATAGCAATCTCATAGGTACAAGTTCAGGGTAACTGATGGTCGATTTGGGCAGCTGTGAAGCTGTCGGTGCAAGTTCACAATCCTCTGGTACCCAATTGAGTGATAGCAATCTCATAGGTACAAGTTCAGGGTAACTGATGGTCGATTTGGGCAGCTGTGAAGCTGTCGGTGCAAGTTCACAATCCTCTGGTACCCAATTGAGTGATAGCAATCTCATAGGTACAAGTTCAGGGTAACTGATGGTCGATTTGGGCAGCTGTGAAGCTGTCGGTGCAAGTTCACAATCCTCTGGTACCCAATTGAGTGATAGCAATCTCATAGGTACAAGTTCAGGGTAACTGATGTTCGATTTGGGCAGCTGTGAAGCTGTGGGTGCAAGTTTCAAGTCAACTGATGCCTAATTAAGCAGTGGCAAAGGCGTGGGGGCAAGTTCATACTCTTCTGGTACCCAATTGGGTGATAGCAATCTCATAGGTACAAGTTCAGGGTAACTGATGGTCGATTTGGGCAGCTGTGAAGCTGTCGGTGCAAGTTCACAATCCTCTGGTACCCAATTGAGTGATAGCAATCTCATAGGTACAAGTTCAGGGTAACTGATGGTCGATTTGGGCAGCTGTGAAGCTGTCGGTGCAAGTTCACAATCCTCTGGTACCCAATTGAGTGATAGCAATCTCATAGGTACAAGTTCAGGGTAACTGATGGTCGATTTGGGCAGCTGTGAAGCTGTCGGTGCAAGTTCACAATCCTCTGGTACCCAATTGAGTGATAGCAATCTCATAGGTACAAGTTCAGGGTAACTGATGTTCGATTTGGGCAGCTGTGAAGCTGTGGGTGCAAGTTTCAAGTCAACTGATGCCTAATTAAGCAGTGGCAAAGGCGTGGGGGCAAGTTCATACTCTTCTAGTACCCAATTGGGTGATAGCAATCTCATAGGTACAAGTTCAGGGTAACTGATGGTCGATTTGGGCAGCTGTGAAGCTGTCGGTGCAAGTTTCAAGTCAACTGATGCCTAATTAAGCAGTGGCAAAGGCGTGGGGGCAAGTTCATACTCTTCTGGTACCCAATTGGGTGATAGCAATCTCATAGGTACAAGTTCAGGGTAACTGATGTTCGATTTGGGCAGCTGTGAAGCTGTCGGTGCAAGTTCACAATCCTCTGGTACCCAATTGGGTGATAGCAATCCCATAGGTACAAGTTCAGGGTAACCGATGGTCGATTGGGGCAGCTGTGAAGCTGTCGGTGCAAGTTCACAATCCTCTGGTACCCAATTGGGTGATAGCAATCTCATAGGTACAAGTTCAGGGTAACTGATGGTCGATTTGGGCAGCTGTGAAGCTGTCGGTGCAAGTTCACAATCCTCTGGTACCCAATTGGGTGATAGCAATCTCATAGGTACAAGTTCAGGGTAACTGATGGTCGATTTGGGCAGCTGTGAAGCTGTCGGTGCAAGTTCACAATCCTCTGGTACCCAATTGGGTGATAGCAATCTCATAGGTACAAGTTCAGGGTAACTGATGGTCGATTTGGGCAGCTGTGAAGCTGTCGGTGCAAGTTCACAATCCTCTGGTACCCAATTGGGTGATAGCAATCTCATAGGTACAAGTTCAGGGTAACTGATGGTCGATTGGGGCAGCTGTGAAGCTGTCGGTGCAAGTTCACAATCCTCTGGTACCCAATTGGGTGATAGCAATCTCATAGGTACAAGTTCAGGGTAACTGATGGTCGATTTGGGCAGCTGTGAAGCTGTCGGTGCAAGTTCACAATCCTCTGGTACCCAATTGGGTGATAGCAATCTCATAGGTACAAGTTCAGGGTAACTGATGGTCGATTTGGGCAGCTGTGAAGCTGTCGGTGCAAGTTCACAATCCTCTGGTACCCAATTGGGTGATAGCAATCTCATAGGTACAAGTTCAGGGTAACTGATGGTCGATTTGGGCAGCTGTGAAGCTGTCGGTGCAAGTTCACAATCCTCTGGTACCCAATTGGGTGATAGCAATCTCATAGGTACAAGTTCAGGGTAACTGATGGTCGATTTGGGCAGCTGTGAAGCTGTCGGTGCAAGTTTCAAGTCAACTGATGCCTAATTAAGCAGTGGCAAAGGCGTGGGGGCAAGTTCATACTCTTCTGGTACCCAATTGGGTGATAGCAATCTCATAGGTACAAGTTCAGGGTAACTGATGGTCGATTTGGGCAGCTGTGAAGCTGTCGGTGCAAGTTTCAAGTCAACTGATGCCTAATTAAGCAGTGGCAAAGGCGTGGGGGCAAGTTCATACTCTTCTGGTACCCAATTGGGTGATAGCAATCTCATAGGTACAAGTTCAGGGTAACTGATGGTCGATTTGGGCAGCTGTGAAGCTGTCGGTGCAAGTTTCAAGTCAACTGATGCCTAATTAAGCAGTGGCAAAGGCGTGGGGGCAAGTTCATACTCTTCTGGTACCCAATTGGGTGATAGCAATCTCATAGGTACAAGTTCAGGGTAACTGATGGTCGATTTGGGCAGCTGTGAAGCTGTCGGTGCAAGTTCACAATCCTCTGGTACCCAATTGGGTGATAGCAATCCCATAGGTACAAGTTCAGGGTAACTGATGGTCGATTGGGGCAGCTGTGAAGCTGTGGGTGCAAGTTTCAAGTCAACTGATGCCTAATTAAGCAGTGGCAAAGGCGTGGGGGCAAGTTCATACTCTTCTGGTACCCAATTGGGTGATAGCAATCTCATAGGTACAAGTTCAGGGTAACTGATGGTCGATTTGGGCAGCTGTGAAGCTGTCGGTGCAAGTTTCAAGTCAACTGATGCCTAATTAAGCAGTGGCAAAGGCTTGGGGGCAAGTTCATACTCTTCTGGTACCCAATTGGGTGATAGCAATCCCATAGGTACAAGTTCAGGGTAACTGATGTTCGATTTGGGCAGCTGTGAAGCTGTCGGTGCAAGTTCACAATCCTCTGGTACCCAATTGAGTGATAGCAATCTCATAGGTACAAGTTCAGGGTAACTGATGGTCGATTTGGGCAGCTGTGAAGCTGTCGGTGCAAGTTTCAAGTCAACTGATGCCTAATTAAGCAGTGGCAAAGGCGTGGGGGCAAGTTCATACTCTTCTGGTACCCAATTGGGTGATAGCAATCCCATAGGTACAAGTTCAGGGTAACTGATGTTCGATTTGGGCAGCTGTGAAGCTGTGGGTGCAAGTTTCAAGTCAACTGATGCCTAATTAAGCAGTGGCAAAGGCGTGGGGGCAAGTTCATACTCTTCTGGTACCCAATTGGGTGATAGCAATCTCATAGGTACAAGTTCAGGGTAACTGATGGTCGATTGGGGCAGCTGTGAAGCTGTCGGTGCAAGTTCACAATCCTCTGGTACCCAATTGGGTGATAGCAATCTCATAGGTACAAGTTCAGGGTAACTGATGGTCGATTTGGGCAGCTGTGAAGCTGTCGGTGCAAGTTTCAAGTCAACTGATGCCTAATTAAGCAGTGGCAAAGGCGTGGGGGCAAGTTCATACTCTTCTGGTACCCAATTGGGTGATAGCAATCTCATAGGTACAAGTTCAGGGTAACTGATGTTCGATTTGGGCAGCTGTGAAGCTATCGGTGCAAGTTTCAAGTCAACTGATGCCTAATTAAGCAGTGGCAAAGGCGTGGGGGCAAGTTCATACTCTTCTGGTACCCAATTGGGTGATAGCAATCTCATAGGTACAAGTTCAGGGTAACTGATGGTCGATTTGGGCAGCTGTGAAGCTGTCGGTGCAAGTTTCAAGTCAACTGATGCCTAATTAAGCAGTGGCAAAGGCGTGGGGGCAAGTTCATACTCTTCTGGTACCCAATTGGGTGATAGCAATCTCATAGGTACAAGTTCAGGGTAACTGATGGTCGATTGGGGCAGCTGTGAAGCTGTCGGTGCAAGTTCACAATCCTCTGGTACCCAATTGGGTGATAGCAATCTCATAGGTACAAGTTCAGGGTAACTGATGTTCGATTTGGGCAGCTGTGAAGCTGTCGGTGCAAGTTTCAAGTCAACTGATGCCTAATTAAGCAGTGGCAAAGGCGTGGGGGCAAGTTCATACTCTTCTGGTACCCAATTGGGTGATAGCAATCTCATAGGTACAAGTTCAGGGTAACTGATGTTCGATTTGGGCAGCTGTGAAGCTGTCGGTGCAAGTTCACAATCCTCTGGTACCCAATTGAGTGATAGCAATCTCATAGGTACAGGTTCAGGGTAACTGATGGTCGATTGGGGCAGCTGTGAAGCTGTCGGTGCAAGTTCACAATCCTCTGGTACCCAATTGGGTGATAGCAATCTCATAGGTACAAGTTCAGGGTAACTGATAGTCGATTTGGGCAGCTGTGAAGCTGTCGGTGCAAGTTCACAATCCTCTGGTACCCAATTGGGTGATAGCAATCTCATAGGTACAAGTTCAGGGTAACTGATGGTCGATTTGGGCAGCTGTGAAGCTGTCGGTGCAAGTTCACAATCCTCTGGTACCCAATTGGGTGATAGCAATCTCATAGGTACAAGTTCAGGGTAACTGATGGTCGATTTGGGCAGCTGTGAAGCTGTCGGTGCAAGTTCACAATCCTCTGGTACCCAATTGGGTGATAGCAATCTCATAGGTACAAGTTCAGGGTAACTGATGGTCGATTTGGGCAGCTGTGAAGCTGTCGGTGCAAGTTTCAAGTCAACTGATGCCTAATTAAGCAGTGGCAAAGGCGTGGGGGCAAGTTCATACTCTTCTGGTACCCAATTGGGTGATAGCAATCTCATAGGTACAAGTTCAGGGTAACTGATGGTCGATTTGGGCAGCTGTGAAGCTGTCGGTGCAAGTTTCAAGTCAACTGATGCCTAATTAAGCAGTGGCAAAGGCGTGGGGGCAAGTTCATACTCTTCTGGTACCCAATTGGGTGATAGCAATCTCATAGGTACAAGTTCAGGGTAACTGATGGTCGATTTGGGCAGCTGTGAAGCTGTCGGTGCAAGTTTCAAGTCAACTGATGCCTAATTAAGCAGTGGCAAAGGCGTGGGGGCAAGTTCATACTCTTCTGGTACCCAATTGGGTGATAGCAATCTCATAGGTACAAGTTCAGGGTAACTGATGGTCGATTTGGGCAGCTGTGAAGCTGTCGGTGCAAGTTTCAAGTCAACTGATGCCTAATTAAGCAGTGGCAAAGGCGTGGGGGCAAGTTCATACTCTTCTGGTACCCAATTGGGTGATAGCAATCTCATAGGTACAAGTTCAGGGTAACTGATGGTCGATTTGGGCAGCTGTGAAGCTGTCGGTGCAAGTTCATATTCTTCTGGTACCCAATTGGGTGATAGCAATCTCATAGGTACAAGTTCAGGGTAACTGATGGTCGATTTGGGCAGTTGTGAAGCTGTTGGTGCAAGTTCATACTCTTGTGGTACCCAATTGGGTGATAGCAATCTCATAGGTACAAGTTCAGGGTAACTGATGGTCGATTTGGGCAGCTGTGAAGCTGTCGGTACATGTTCATACTCTTGTGGTACCCAATTGGGTGATAGCAATCTTATAGGTACAAGTTCAGGGTAACTGATGGTCAATTTGGGCAGCTGTGAAGCTGTCGGTACAAGTTCATAGTCTTCTGGTACCCAATTAAGCGGTGGCAAAGGCGTGGGGGCAAGTTCATACCCTTCTGGTACCTATTTGGGTGATCGCAATCTCATAGGTACAAGTTCAGGGTAACTGATGTTCGATTTGGGCAGCTGTGAAGCTGTGGGTGCAAGTTTCAAGTCAACTGATGCCTAATTAAGCAGTGGCAAAGGCGTGGGGGCAAGTTCATACTCTTCTGGTACCCAATTGGGTGATAGCAATCTCATAGGTACAAGTTCAGGGTAACTGATGGTCGATTGGGGCAGCTGTGAAGCTGTCGGTGCAAGTTCACAATCCTCTGGTACCCAATTGGGTGATAGCAATCTCATAGGTACAAGTTCAGGGTAACTGATGTTCGATTTGGGCAGCTGTGAAGCTGTCGGTGCAAGTTTCAAGTCAACTGATGCCTAATTAAGCAGTGGCAAAGGCGTGGGGGCAAGTTCATACTCTTCTGGTACCCAATTGGGTGATAGCAATCTCATAGGTACAAGTTCAGGGTAACTGATGTTCGATTTGGGCAGCTGTGAAGCTGTCGGTGCAAGTTCACAATCCTCTGGTACCCAATTGAGTGATAGCAATCTCATAGGTACAAGTTCAGGGTAACTGATGTTCGATTTGGGCAGCTGTGAAGCTGTGGGTGCAAGTTTCAAGTCAACTGATGCCTAATTAAGCAGTGGCAAAGGCGTGGGGGCAAGTTCATACTCTTCTGGTACCCAATTGGGTGATAGCAATCTCATAGGTACAAGTTCAGGGTAACTGATGGTCGATTTGGGCAGCTGTGAAGCTGTCGGTGCAAGTTTCAAGTCAACTGATGCCTAATTAAGCAGTGGCAAAGGCGTGGGGGCAAGTTCATACTCTTCTGGTACCCAATTGGGTGATAGCAATCTCATAGGTACAAGTTCAGGGTAACTGATGTTCGATTTGGGCAGCTGTGAAGCTGTCGGTGCAAGTTCACAATCCTCTGGTACCCAATTGGGTGATAGCAATCCCATAGGTACAAGTTCAGGGTAACTGATGGTCGATTGGGGCAGCTGTGGAGCTGTCGGTGCAAGTTCACAATCCTCTGGTACCCAATTGGGTGATAGCAATCTCATAGGTACAAGTTCAGGGTAACTGATGGTCGATTTGGGCAGCTGTGAAGCTGTCGGTGCAAGTTCACAATCCTCTGGTACCCAATTGGGTGATAGCAATCTCATAGGTACAAGTTCAGGGTAACTGATGGTCGATTTGGGCAGCTGTGAAGCTGTCGGTGCAAGTTTCAAGTCAACTGATGCCTAATTAAGCAGTGGCAAAGGCCCGGGGGCAAGTTCATACTCTTCTGGTACCCAATTGGGTGATAGCAATCTCATAGGTACAAGTTCAGGGTAACTGATGGTCGATTTGGGCAGCTGTGAAGCTGTCGGTGCAAGTTTCAAGTCAACTGATGCCTAATTAAGCAGTGGCAAAGGCGTGGGGGCAAGTTCATACTCTTCTGGTACCCAATTGGGTGATAGCAATCTCATAGGTACAAGTTCAGGGTAACTGATGGTCGATTTGGGCAGCTGTGAAGCTGTCGGTGCAAGTTTCAAGTCAACTGATGCCTAATTAAGCAGTGGCAAAGGCGTGGGGGCAAGTTCATACTCTTCTGGTACCCAATTGGGTGATAGCAATCCCATAGGTACAAGTTCAGGGTAACTGATAATCGATTTGGGCAGCTGTGAAGCTGTCGGTGCAAGTTTCAAGTCAACTGATGCCTAATTAAGCAGTGGCAAAGGCGTGGGGGCAAGTTCAGACTCTTCTGGTACCCAATTGGGTGATAGCAATCTCATAGGTACAAGTTCAGGGTAACTGATGGTCGATTTGGGCAGCTGTGAAGCTGTCGGTGCAAGTTTCAAGTCAACTGATGCCTAATTAAGCAGTGGCAAAGGCGTGGGGGCAAGTTCATACTCTTCTGGTACCCAATTGGGTGATAGCAATCTCATAGGTACAAGTTCAGGGTAACTGATGGTCGATTTGGGCAGCTGTGAAGCTGTCGGTGCAAGTTTCAAGTCAACTGATGCCTAATTAAGCAGTGGCAAAGGCGTGGGGGCAAGTTCATACTCTTCTGGTACCCAATTGGGTGATAGCAATCTCATAGGTACAAGTTCAGGGTAACTGATGGTCGATTTGGGCAGCTGTGAAGCTGTCGGTGCAAGTTTCAAGTCAACTGATGCCTAATTAAGCAGTGGCAAAGGCGTGGGGGCAAGTTCATACTCTTCTGGTACCCAATTGGGTGATAGCAATCTCATAGGTACAAGTTCAGGGTAACTGATGTTCGATTTGGGCAGCTGTGAAGCTGTCGGTGCAAGTTCACAATCCTCTGGTACCCAATTGAGTGATAGCAATCTCATAGGTACAAGTTCAGGGTAACTGATGTTCGATTTGGGCAGCTGTGAAGCTGTGGGTGCAAGTTTCAAGTCAACTGATGCCTAATTAAGCAGTGGCAAAGGCGTGGGGGCAAGTTCATACTCTTCTGGTACCCAATTGGGTGATAGCAATCTCATAGGTACAAGTTCAGGGTAACTGATGGTCGATTTGGGCAGCTGTGAAGCTGTCGGTGCAAGTTCACAATCCTCTGGTACCCAATTGGGTGATAGCAATCCCATAGGTACAAGTTCAGGGTAACTGATGGTCGATTGGGGCAGCTGTGAAGCTGTGGGTGCAAGTTTCAAGTCAACTGATGCCTAATTAAGCAGTGGCAAAGGCGTGGGGGCAAGTTCATACTCTTCTGGTACCCAATTGGGTGATAGCAATCTCATAGGTACAAGTTCAGGGTAACTGATGGTCGATTTGGGCAGCTGTGAAGCTGTCGGTGCAAGTTTCAAGTCAACTGATGCCTAATTAAGCAGTGGCAAAGGCTTGGGGGCAAGTTCATACTCTTCTGGTACCCAATTGGGTGATAGCAATCCCATAGGTACAAGTTCAGGGTAACTGATGTTCGATTTGGGCAGCTGTGAAGCTGTCGGTGCAAGTTCACAATCCTCTGGTACCCAATTGAGTGATAGCAATCTCATAGGTACAAGTTCAGGGTAACTGATGGTCGATTTGGGCAGCTGTGAAGCTGTCGGTGCAAGTTTCAAGTCAACTGATGCCTAATTAAGCAGTGGCAAAGGCGTGGGGGCAAGTTCATACTCTTCTGGTACCCAATTGGGTGATAGCAATCCCATAGGTACAAGTTCAGGGTAACTGATGTTCGATTTGGGCAGCTGTGAAGCTGTGGGTGCAAGTTTCAAGTCAACTGATGCCTAATTAAGCAGTGGCAAAGGCGTGGGGGCAAGTTCATACTCTTCTGGTACCCAATTGGGTGATAGCAATCTCATAGGTACAAGTTCAGGGTAACTGATGGTCGATTGGGGCAGCTGTGAAGCTGTCGGTGCAAGTTCACAATCCTCTGGTACCCAATTGGGTGATAGCAATCTCATAGGTACAAGTTCAGGGTAACTGATGGTCGATTTGGGCAGCTGTGAAGCTGTCGGTGCAAGTTTCAAGTCAACTGATGCCTAATTAAGCAGTGGCAAAGGCGTGGGGGCAAGTTCATACTCTTCTGGTACCCAATTGGGTGATAGCAATCTCATAGGTACAAGTTCAGGGTAACTGATGTTCGATTTGGGCAGCTGTGAAGCTATCGGTGCAAGTTTCAAGTCAACTGATGCCTAATTAAGCAGTGGCAAAGGCGTGGGGGCAAGTTCATACTCTTCTGGTACCCAATTGGGTGATAGCAATCTCATAGGTACAAGTTCAGGGTAACTGATGGTCGATTTGGGCAGCTGTGAAGCTGTCGGTGCAAGTTTCAAGTCAACTGATGCCTAATTAAGCAGTGGCAAAGGCGTGGGGGCAAGTTCATACTCTTCTGGTACCCAATTGGGTGATAGCAATCTCATAGGTACAAGTTCAGGGTAACTGATGGTCGATTGGGGCAGCTGTGAAGCTGTCGGTGCAAGTTCACAATCCTCTGGTACCCAATTGGGTGATAGCAATCTCATAGGTACAAGTTCAGGGTAACTGATGTTCGATTTGGGCAGCTGTGAAGCTGTCGGTGCAAGTTTCAAGTCAACTGATGCCTAATTAAGCAGTGGCAAAGGCGTGGGGGCAAGTTCATACTCTTCTGGTACCCAATTGGGTGATAGCAATCTCATAGGTACAAGTTCAGGGTAACTGATGTTCGATTTGGGCAGCTGTGAAGCTGTCGGTGCAAGTTCACAATCCTCTGGTACCCAATTGAGTGATAGCAATCTCATAGGTACAGGTTCAGGGTAACTGATGGTCGATTGGGGCAGCTGTGAAGCTGTCGGTGCAAGTTCACAATCCTCTGGTACCCAATTGGGTGATAGCAATCTCATAGGTACAAGTTCAGGGTAACTGATAGTCGATTTGGGCAGCTGTGAAGCTGTCGGTGCAAGTTCACAATCCTCTGGTACCCAATTGGGTGATAGCAATCTCATAGGTACAAGTTCAGGGTAACTGATGGTCGATTTGGGCAGCTGTGAAGCTGTCGGTGCAAGTTCACAATCCTCTGGTACCCAATTGGGTGATAGCAATCTCATAGGTACAAGTTCAGGGTAACTGATGGTCGATTTGGGCAGCTGTGAAGCTGTCGGTGCAAGTTCACAATCCTCTGGTACCCAATTGGGTGATAGCAATCTCATAGGTACAAGTTCAGGGTAACTGATGGTCGATTTGGGCAGCTGTGAAGCTGTCGGTGCAAGTTTCAAGTCAACTGATGCCTAATTAAGCAGTGGCAAAGGCGTGGGGGCAAGTTCATACTCTTCTGGTACCCAATTGGGTGATAGCAATCTCATAGGTACAAGTTCAGGGTAACTGATGGTCGATTTGGGCAGCTGTGAAGCTGTCGGTGCAAGTTTCAAGTCAACTGATGCCTAATTAAGCAGTGGCAAAGGCGTGGGGGCAAGTTCATACTCTTCTGGTACCCAATTGGGTGATAGCAATCTCATAGGTACAAGTTCAGGGTAACTGATGGTCGATTTGGGCAGCTGTGAAGCTGTCGGTGCAAGTTTCAAGTCAACTGATGCCTAATTAAGCAGTGGCAAAGGCGTGGGGGCAAGTTCATACTCTTCTGGTACCCAATTGGGTGATAGCAATCTCATAGGTACAAGTTCAGGGTAACTGATGGTCGATTTGGGCAGCTGTGAAGCTGTCGGTGCAAGTTTCAAGTCAACTGATGCCTAATTAAGCAGTGGCAAAGGCGTGGGGGCAAGTTCATACTCTTCTGGTACCCAATTGGGTGATAGCAATCTCATAGGTACAAGTTCAGGGTAACTGATGGTCGATTTGGGCAGCTGTGAAGCTGTCGGTGCAAGTTCATATTCTTCTGGTACCCAATTGGGTGATAGCAATCTCATAGGTACAAGTTCAGGGTAACTGATGGTCGATTTGGGCAGTTGTGAAGCTGTTGGTGCAAGTTCATACTCTTGTGGTACCCAATTGGGTGATAGCAATCTCATAGGTACAAGTTCAGGGTAACTGATGGTCGATTTGGGCAGCTGTGAAGCTGTCGGTACATGTTCATACTCTTGTGGTACCCAATTGGGTGATAGCAATCTTATAGGTACAAGTTCAGGGTAACTGATGGTCAATTTGGGCAGCTGTGAAGCTGTCGGTACAAGTTCATAGTCTTCTGGTACCCAATTAAGCGGTGGCAAAGGCGTGGGGGCAAGTTCATACCCTTCTGGTACCTATTTGGGTGATCGCAATCTCATAGGTACAAGTTCAGGGTAACTGATGTTCGATTTGGGCAGCTGTGAAGCTGTGGGTGCAAGTTTCAAGTCAACTGATGCCTAATTAAGCAGTGGCAAAGGCGTGGGGCAAGTTCATACTCTTCTGGTACCCAATTGGGTGATAGCAATCTCATAGGTACAAGTTCAGGGTAACTGATGGTCGATTGGGGCAGCTGTGAAGCTGTCGGTGCAAGTTCACAATCCTCTGGTACCCAATTGGGTGATAGCAATCTCATAGGTACAAGTTCAGGGTAACTGATGTTCGATTTGGGCAGCTGTGAAGCTGTCGGTGCAAGTTTCAAGTCAACTGATGCCTAATTAAGCAGTGGCAAAGGCGTGGGGGCAAGTTCATACTCTTCTGGTACCCAATTGGGTGATAGCAATCTCATAGGTACAAGTTCAGGGTAACTGATGTTCGATTTGGGCAGCTGTGAAGCTGTCGGTGCAAGTTCACAATCCTCTGGTACCCAATTGAGTGATAGCAATCTCATAGGTACAAGTTCAGGGTAACTGATGTTCGATTTGGGCAGCTGTGAAGCTGTGGGTGCAAGTTTCAAGTCAACTGATGCCTAATTAAGCAGTGGCAAAGGCGTGGGGGCAAGTTCATACTCTTCTGGTACCCAATTGGGTGATAGCAATCTCATAGGTACAAGTTCAGGGTAACTGATGGTCGATTTGGGCAGCTGTGAAGCTGTCGGTGCAAGTTTCAAGTCAACTGATGCCTAATTAAGCAGTGGCAAAGGCGTGGGGGCAAGTTCATACTCTTCTGGTACCCAATTGGGTGATAGCAATCTCATAGGTACAAGTTCAGGGTAACTGATGTTCGATTTGGGCAGCTGTGAAGCTGTCGGTGCAAGTTCACAATCCTCTGGTACCCAATTGGGTGATAGCAATCCCATAGGTACAAGTTCAGGGTAACTGATGGTCGATTGGGGCAGCTGTGGAGCTGTCGGTGCAAGTTCACAATCCTCTGGTACCCAATTGGGTGATAGCAATCTCATAGGTACAAGTTCAGGGTAACTGATGGTCGATTTGGGCAGCTGTGAAGCTGTCGGTGCAAGTTCACAATCCTCTGGTACCCAATTGGGTGATAGCAATCTCATAGGTACAAGTTCAGGGTAACTGATGGTCGATTTGGGCAGCTGTGAAGCTGTCGGTGCAAGTTTCAAGTCAACTGATGCCTAATTAAGCAGTGGCAAAGGCCCGGGGGCAAGTTCATACTCTTCTGGTACCCAATTGGGTGATAGCAATCTCATAGGTACAAGTTCAGGGTAACTGATGGTCGATTTGGGCAGCTGTGAAGCTGTCGGTGCAAGTTTCAAGTCAACTGATGCCTAATTAAGCAGTGGCAAAGGCGTGGGGGCAAGTTCATACTCTTCTGGTACCCAATTGGGTGATAGCAATCTCATAGGTACAAGTTCAGGGTAACTGATGGTCGATTTGGGCAGCTGTGAAGCTGTCGGTGCAAGTTTCAAGTCAACTGATGCCTAATTAAGCAGTGGCAAAGGCGTGGGGGCAAGTTCATACTCTTCTGGTACCCAATTGGGTGATAGCAATCCCATAGGTACAAGTTCAGGGTAACTGATAATCGATTTGGGCAGCTGTGAAGCTGTCGGTGCAAGTTTCAAGTCAACTGATGCCTAATTAAGCAGTGGCAAAGGCGTGGGGGCAAGTTCAGACTCTTCTGGTACCCAATTGGGTGATAGCAATCTCATAGGTACAAGTTCAGGGTAACTGATGGTCGATTTGGGCAGCTGTGAAGCTGTCGGTGCAAGTTTCAAGTCAACTGATGCCTAATTAAGCAGTGGCAAAGGCGTGGGGGCAAGTTCATACTCTTCTGGTACCCAATTGGGTGATAGCAATCTCATAGGTACAAGTTCAGGGTAACTGATGGTCGATTTGGGCAGCTGTGAAGCTGTCGGTGCAAGTTTCAAGTCAACTGATGCCTAATTAAGCAGTGGCAAAGGCGTGGGGGCAAGTTCATACTCTTCTGGTACCCAATTGGGTGATAGCAATCTCATAGGTACAAGTTCAGGGTAACTGATGGTCGATTTGGGCAGCTGTGAAGCTGTCGGTGCAAGTTTCAAGTCAACTGATGCCTAATTAAGCAGTGGCAAAGGCGTGGGGGCAAGTTCATACTCTTCTGGTACCCAATTGGGTGATAGCAATCTCATAGGTACAAGTTCAGGGTAACTGATGTTCGATTTGGGCAGCTGTGAAGCTGTCGGTGCAAGTTCACAATCCTCTGGTACCCAATTGGGTGATAGCAATCCCATAGGTACAAGTTCAGGGTAACTGATGGTCGATTGGGGCAGCTGTGGAGCTGTCGGTGCAAGTTCACAATCCTCTGGTACCCAATTGGGTGATAGCAATCTCATAGGTACAAGTTCAGGGTAACTGATGGTCGATTTGGGCAGCTGTGAAGCTGTCGGTGCAAGTTCACAATCCTCTGGTACCCAATTGGGTGATAGCAATCTCATAGGTACAAGTTCAGGGTAACTGATGGTCGATTTGGGCAGCTGTGAAGCTGTCGGTGCAAGTTTCAAGTCAACTGATGCCTAATTAAGCAGTGGCAAAGGCCCGGGGGCAAGTTCATACTCTTCTGGTACCCAATTGGGTGATAGCAATCTCATAGGTACAAGTTCAGGGTAACTGATGGTCGATTTGGGCAGCTGTGAAGCTGTCGGTGCAAGTTTCAAGTCAACTGATGCCTAATTAAGCAGTGGCAAAGGCGTGGGGGCAAGTTCATACTCTTCTGGTACCCAATTGGGTGATAGCAATCTCATAGGTACAAGTTCAGGGTAACTGATGGTCGATTTGGGCAGCTGTGAAGCTGTCGGTGCAAGTTTCAAGTCAACTGATGCCTAATTAAGCAGTGGCAAAGGCGTGGGGGCAAGTTCATACTCTTCTGGTACCCAATTGGGTGATAGCAATCCCATAGGTACAAGTTCAGGGTAACTGATAATCGATTTGGGCAGCTGTGAAGCTGTCGGTGCAAGTTTCAAGTCAACTGATGCCTAATTAAGCAGTGGCAAAGGCGTGGGGGCAAGTTCAGACTCTTCTGGTACCCAATTGGGTGATAGCAATCTCATAGGTACAAGTTCAGGGTAACTGATGGTCGATTTGGGCAGCTGTGAAGCTGTCGGTGCAAGTTTCAAGTCAACTGATGCCTAATTAAGCAGTGGCAAAGGCGTGGGGGCAAGTTCATACTCTTCTGGTACCCAATTGGGTGATAGCAATCTCATAGGTACAAGTTCAGGGTAACTGATGGTCGATTTGGGCAGTTGTGAAGCTGTCGGTGCAAGTTTCAAGTCAATTGATGCCTAATTAAGCAGTGGCAAAGGCGTGGGGGCAAGTTCATACTCTTCTGGTACCCAATTGGGTGATAGCAATCTCATAGGTACAAGTTCAGGGTAACTGATGGTCGATTTGGGCAGCTGTGAAGCTGTCGGTGCAAGTTTCAAGTCAACTGATGCCTAATTAAGCAGTGGCAAAGGCGTGGGGGCAAGTTCATACTCTTCTGGTACCCAATTGGGTGATAGCAATCTCATAGGTACAAGTTCAGGGTAACTGATGGTCGATTTGGGCAGCTGTGAAGCTGTCGGTGCAAGTTTCAAGTCAACTGATGCCTAATTAAGCAGTGGCAAAGGCGTGGGGGCAAGTTCATACTCTTCTGGTACCCAATTGGGTGATAGCAATCCCATAGGTACAAGTTCAGGGTAACTGATAATCGATTTGGGCAGCTGTGAAGCTGTCGGTGCAAGTTTCAAGTCAACTGATGCCTAATTAAGCAGTGGCAAAGGCGTGGGGGCAAGTTCATACTCTTCTGGTACCCAATTGGGTGATAGCAATCTCATAGGTACAAGTTCAGGGTAACTGATGGTCGATTTGGGCAGCTGTGAAGCTGTCGGTGCAAGTTTCAAGTCAACTCATGCCTAATTAAGCAGTGGCAAAGGCGTGGGGGCAAGTTCATACTCTTCTGGTACCCAATTGGGTGATAGCAATCCCATAGGTACAAGTTCAGGGTAACTGATAATCGATTTGGGCAGCTGTGAAGCTGTCGGTGCAAGTTTCAAGTCAACTGATGCCTAATTAAGCAGTGGCAAAGGCGTGGGGGCAAGTTCAGACTCTTCTGGTACCCAATTGGGTGATAGCAATCTCATAGGTACAAGTTCAGGGTAACTGATGGTCGATTTGGGCAGCTGTGAAGCTGTCGGTGCAAGTTTCAAGTCAACTGATGCCTAATTAAGCAGTGGCAAAGGCGTGGGGGCAAGTTCATACTCTTCTGGTACCCAATTGGGTGATAGCAATCTCATAGGTACAAGTTCAGGGTAACTGATGGTCGATTTGGGCAGCTGTGAAGCTGTCGGTGCAAGTTTCAAGTCAACTGATGCCTAATTAAGCAGTGGCAAAGGCGTGGGGGCAAGTTCATACTCTTCTGGTACCCAATTGGGTGATAGCAATCTCATAGGTACAAGTTCAGGGTAACTGATGTTCGATTTGGGCAGCTGTGAAGCTGTCGGTGCAAGTTTCAAGTCAACTGATGCCTAATTAAGCAGTGGCAAAGGCGTGGGGGCAAGTTCATACTCTTCTGGTACCCAATTGGGTGATAGCAATCTCATAGGTACAAGTTCAGGGTAACTGATGGTCGATTTGGGCAGCTGTGAAGCTGTCGGTGCAAGTTTCAAGTCAACTGATGCCTAATTAAGCAGTGGCAAAGGCGTGGGGGCAAGTTCATACTCTTCTGGTACCCAATTGGGTGATAGCAATCTCATAGGTACAAGTTCAGGGTAACTGATGTTCGATTTGGGCAGCTGTGAAGCTGTCGGTGCAAGTTCACAATCCTCTGGTACCCAATTGGGTGATAGCAATCCCATAGGTACAAGTTCAGGGTAACTGATGGTCGATTGGGGCAGCTGTGAAGCTGTCGGTGCAAGTTCACAATCCTCTGGTACCCAATTGGGTGATGGCAAACTCATAGGTACAAGTTCAGGGTAACTGATGGTCGATTTGGGCAGCTGTGAAGCTGTCGGTGCAAGTTTCAAGTCAACTGATGCCTAATTAAGCAGTGGCAAAGGCGTGGGGGCAAGTTCATACTCTTCTGGTACCCAATTGGGTGATAGCAATCTCATAGGTACAAGTTCAGGGTAACTGATGGTCGATTTGGGCAGCTGTGAAGCTGTCGGTGCAAGTTTCAAGTCAACTGATGCCTAATTAAGCAGTGGCAAAGGCGTGGGGGCAAGTTCATACTCTTCTGGTACCCAATTGGGTGATAGCAATCCCATAGGTACAAGTTCAGGGTAACTGATAATCGATTTGGGCAGCTGTGAAGCTGTCGGTGCAAGTTGCAAGTCAACTGATGCCTAATTAAGCAGTGGCAAAGGCGTGGGGGCAAGTTCATACTCTTCTGGTACCCAATTGGGTGATAGCAATCTCATAGGTACAAGTTCAGGGTAACTGATGGTCGATTTGGGCAGCTGTGAAGCTGTCGGTGCAAGTTTCAAGTCAACTGATGCCTAATTAAGCAGTGGCAAAGGCGTGGGGGCAAGTTCATACTCTTCTGGTACCCAATTGGGTGATAGCAATCTCATAGGTACAAGTTCAGGGTAACTGATGGTCGATTTGGGCAGCTGTGAAGCTGTCGGTGCAAGTTTCAAGTCAACTGATGCCTAATTAAGCAGTGGCAAAGGCGTGGGGGCAAGTTCATACTCTTCTGGTACCCAATTGGGTGATAGCAATCTCATAGGTACAAGTTCAGGGTAACTGATGGTCGATTTGGGCAGCTGTGAAGCTGTCGGTGCAAGTTTCAAGTCAACTGATGCCTAATTAAGCAGTGGCAAAGGCGTAGGGGCAAGTTCATACTCTTCTGGTACCCAGTTGGGTGATAGCAATCTCATAGGTACAAGTTCAGGGTAACTGATGTTCGATTTGGGCAGCTGTGAAGCTGTCGGTGCAAGTTCACAATCCTCTGGTACCCAATTGGGTGATAGCAATCTCATAGGTACAAGTTCAGGGTAACTGATGGTCGATTTGGGCAGCTGTGAAGCTGTCGGTGCAAGTTCACAATCCTCTGGTACCCAATTGGGTGATAGCAATCTCATAGGTACAAGTTCAGGGTAACTGATGGTCGATTTGGGCAGCTGTGAAGCTGTCGGTGCAAGTTTCAAGTCAACTGATGCCTAATTAAGCAGTGGCAAAGGCGTGGGGGCAAGTTCATACTCTTCTGGTACCCAATTGGGTGATAGCAATCCCATAGGTACAAGTTCAGGGTAACTGATGGTCGATTTGGGCAGCTGTGAAGCTGTCGGTGCAAGTTTCAAGTCAACTGATGCCTAATTAAGCAGTGGCAAAGGCGTGGGGGCAAGTTCATACTCTTCTGGTACCCAATTGGGTGATAGCAATCTCATAGGTACAAGTTCAGGGTAACTGATGGTCGATTTGGGCAGCTGTGAAGCTGTCGGTGCAAGTTTCAAGTCAACTGATGCCTAATTAAGCAGTGGCAAAGGCGTGGGGGCAAGTTCATACTCTTCTCGTACCCAATTGGGTGATAGCAATCTCATAGGTACAAGTTCAGGGTAACTGATGGTCGATTTGGGCAGCTGTGAAGCTGTCGGTGCAAGTTTCAAGTCAACTGATGCCTAATTAAGCAGTGGCAAAGGCGTGGGGGCAAGTTCATACTCTTCTGGTACCCAATTGGGTGATAGCAATCTCATAGGTACAAGTTCAGGGTAACTGATGGTCGATTTGGGTAGCTGTGAAGCTGTCGGTGCAAGTTTCAAGTCAACTGATGCCTAATTAAGCAGTGGCAAAGGTGTGGGGGCAAGTTCATACTCTTCTCGTACCCAATTGGGTGATAGCAATCTCATAGGTACAAGTTCAGGGTAACTGATGGTCGATTTGGGCAGCTATGAAGCTGTCGGTGCAAGTTTCAAGTCAACTGATGCCTAATTAAGCAGTGGCAAAGGCGTGGGGGCAAGTTCATACTCTTCTGGTACCCAATTGGGTGATAGCAATCTCATAGGTACAAGTTCAGGGTAACTGATGTTCGATTTGGGCAGCTGTGAAGCTGTCGGTGCAAGTTCACAATCCTCTGGTACCCAATTGGGTGATAGCAATCCCATAGGTACAAGTTCAGGGTAACTGATGGTCGATTGGGGCAGCTGTGAAGCTGTCGGTGCAAGTTCACAATCCTCTGGTACCCAATTGGGTGATGGCAAACTCATAGGTACAAGTTCAGGGTAACTGATGGTCGATTTGGGCAGCTGTGAAGCTGTCGGTGCAAGTTTCAAGTCAACTGATGCCTAATTAAGCAGTGGCAAAGGCGTGGGGGCAAGTTCATACTCTTCTGGTACCCAATTGGGTGATAGCAATCCCATAGGTACAAGTTCAGGGTAACTGATGGTCGATTTGGGCAGCTGTGAAGCTGTCGGTGCAAGTTTCAAGTCAACTGATGCCTAATTAAGCAGTGGCAAAGGCGTGGGGGCAAGTTCATACTCTTCTGGTACCCAATTGGGTGATAGCAATCTCATAGGTACAAGTTCAGGGTAACTGATGGTCGATTTGGGTAGCTGTGAAGCTGTCGGTGCAAGTTTCAAGTCAACTGATGCCTAATTAAGCAGTGGCAAAGGCGTGGGGGCAAGTTCACAATCCTCTGGTACCCAATTGGGTGATAGCAATCTCATAGGTACAAGTTCAGGGTAACTGATGGTCGATTTGGGCAGCTGTGAAGCTGTCGGTGCAAGTTTCAAGTCAACTGATGCCTAATTAAGCAGTGGCAAAGGCGTGGGGGCAAGTTCATACTCTTCTCGTACCCAATTGGGTGATAGCAATCTCATAGGTACAAGTTCAGGGTAACTGATGGTCGATTTGGGCAGCTGTGAAGCTGTCGGTGCAAGTTTCAAGTCAACTGATGCCTAATTAAGCAGTGGCAAAGGCGTGGGGGCAAGTTCATACTCTTCTGGTACCCAATTGGTGATAGCAATCTCATAGGTACAAGTTCAGGGTAACTGATGGTCGATTTGGGTAGCTGTGAAGCTGTCGGTGCAAGTTTCAAGTCAACTGATGCCTAATTAAGCAGTGGCAAAGGCGTGGGGGCAAGTTCACAATCCTCTGGTACCCAATTGGGTGATAGCAATCTCATAGGTACAAGTTCAGGGTAACTGATGGTCGATTTGGGCAGCTGTGAAGCTGTCGGTGCAAGTTTCAAGTCAACTGATGCCTAATTAAGCAGTGGCAAAGGCGTGGGGGCAAGTTCATACTCTTCTGGTACCCAATTGGGTGATAGCAATCTCATAGGTACAAGTTCAGGGTAACTGATGGTCGATTTGGGCAGCTGTGAAGCTGTCGGTGCAAGTTTCAAGTCAACTGATGCCTAATTAAGCAGTGGCAAAGGCGTGGGGGCAAGTTCATACTCTTCTGGAACCCAATTGGGTGATAGCAATCTCATAGGTACAAGTTCAGGGTAACTGATGTCGATTTGGGCAGCTGTGAAGCTGTCGGTGCAATTTCAGTCAACTGATGCCTAATTAAGCATGGCAAAGGCGTGGGGGCAAGTTCATACTCTTCTGGTACCCAATGGGTGATAGCAATCTCATAGGTACAAGTTCAGGGTAACTGATGTTCGATTTGGGCAGCTGTGAGCTGTCGGTGCAAGTTCACAATCCTCTGGTACCCAATTGGTGATAGCAATTCATAGGTACAAGTTCAGGGTAACTGATGTCGATTGGGCAGCTGTGAAGCTGTCGGTGCAAGTTCACATCCTCTGGTACCCAATTGGGTGATGCAACTCATAGGTACAAGTTCAGGGTAACTGATGGTCGATTTGGGCAGCTGTGAAGCTGTCGGTGCAAGTTTCAAGTCAACTGATGCCTAATTAAGCAGTGGCAAAGGCGTGGGGGCAAGTTCATACTCTTCTGGTAACCCAATTGGGGATAGCAATCCATAGGTACAAGTTCAGGTAACTGATGGGATTTGGGCAGCTGTGAAGCTGTCGGTGCAAGTTTCAAGTCAACTGATGCCTAATTAAGCAGTGGCAAAGCGTGGGGGCAAGTTCATACTCTTCTGGTACCCAATTGGGTGATAGCAATCCATAGGTACAAGTTCAGGGTAACTGATGTCGATTTGGGCAGCTGTGAAGCTGTCGGTGCAAGTTCAAGTCAACTGATGCCAATTAAGCAGTGCAAAGGCGTGGGGGCAAGTTCATACTCTTCTGGTACCCAATTGGGTGATAGCAATCTCATAGGTACAAGTTCAGGGTAACTGATGGTCGATTTGGGCAGCTGTGAAGCTGTCGGTGCAAGTTTCAAGTCAACTGATGCCTAATTAAAGCAGTGGCAAAGGCGTGGGGGCAAGTTCATACTCTTCTGGTACCCAATTGGGTGATAGCAAGCTCATAGGTACAAGTTCAGGGTAACTGATGGTCGATTTGGGCAGCTGTGAAGCTGTCGGTGCAAGGTTTCAAGTCAATGATGCCTAATTAAGCAGTGGCAAAGGCGTGGGGGCAAGTTCATACTCTTCTGGTACCCAATTGGGTGATAGCAATCTCATAGGTACAAGTTCAGGGTAACTGATGGTCGATTTGGGCAGCTGTGAAGCTGTCGGTGCAAGTTTCAAGTCAACTGATGCCTAATTAAGCAGTGGCAAAGGCGTAGGGGCAAGTTCATACTCTTCTGGTACCCAGTTGGGTGATAGCAATCTCATAGGTACAAGTTCAGGGTAACTGATGTTCGATTTGGGCAGCTGTGAAGCTGTCGGGTGCAAGTTCACAATCCTCTGGTACCCAATTGGGTGATAGCAATCTCATAGGTACAAGTTCAGGGTAACTGATGGTCGATTTGGGCAGCTGTGAAGCTGTCGGTGCAAGTTCACAATCCTCTGGTACCCAATTGGGTGATAGCAATCTCATAGGTACAAGTTCAGGGTAACTGATGGTCGATTTGGGCAGCTGTGAAGCTGTCGGTGCAAGTTTCAAGTCAACTGATGCCTAATTAAGCAGTGGCAAAGGCGTGGGGGCAAGTTCATACTCTTCTGGTACCCAATTGGGTGATAGCAATCCCATAGGTACAAGTTCAGGGTAACTGATGGTCGATTTGGCAGCTGTGAAGCTGTCGGTGCAAGTTTCAAGTCAACTGATGCCTAATTAAGCAGTGGCAAAGGCGTGGGGGCAAGTTCATACTCTTCTGGTACCCAATTGGGTGATAGCAATCTCATAGGTACAAGTTCAGGGTAACTGATGGTCGATTTGGGCAGCTGTGAAGCTGTCGTGCAAGTTTCAAGTCAACTGATGCCTAATTAAGCAGTGGCAAAGGCGTGGGGGCAAGTTCATACTCTTCTCGTACCCAATTGGGTGATAGCAATCTCATAGGTACAAGTTCAGGGTAACTGATGGTCGATTTGGGCAGCTGTGAAGCTGTCGGTGCAAGTTTCAAGTCAACTGATGCCTAATTAAGCAGTGGCAAAGGCGTGGGGGCAAGTTCATACTCTTCTGGTACCCAATTGGGTGATAGCAATCTCATAGGTACAAGTTCAGGGTAACTGATGGTCGATTGGGTAGCTGTGAAGCTGTCGGTGCAAGTTTCAAGTCAACTGATGCCTAATTAGCAGTGGCAAAGGTGTGGGGGCAAGTTCATACTCTTCTCGTACCCAATTGGGTGATAGCAATCTCATAGGTACAAGTTCAGGGTAACTGATGGTCGATTTGGGCAGCTATGAAGCTGTCGGTGCAAGTTTCAAGTCAACTGATGCCTAATTAAGCAGTGGCAAAGGCGTGGGGGCAAGTTCATACTCTTCTGGTACCCAATTGGGTGATAGCAATCTCATAGGTACAAGTTCAGGGTAACTGATGTTCGATTTGGGCAGCTGTGAAGCTGTCGGTGCAAGTTCACAATCCTCTGGTACCCAATTGGGTGATAGCAATCCCATAGGTACAAGTTCAGGGTAACTGATGGTCGATTGGGGCAGCTGTGAAGCTGTCGGTGCAAGTTCACAATCCTCTGGTACCCAATTGGGTGATGGCAAACTCATAGGTACAAGTTCAGGGTAACTGATGGTCGATTTGGGCAGCTGTGAAGCTGTCGGTGCAAGTTTCAAGTCAACTGATGCCTAATTAAGCAGTGGCAAAGGCGTGGGGGCAAGTTCATACTCTTCTGGTACCCAATTGGGTGATAGCAATCCCATAGGTACAAGTTCAGGGTAACTGATGGTCGATTTGGGCAGCTGTGAAGCTGTCGGTGCAAGTTTCAAGTCAACTGATGCCTAATTAAGCAGTGGCAAAGGCGTGGGGGCAAGTTCATACTCTTCTGGTACCCAATTGGGTGATAGCAATCTCATAGGTACAAGTTCAGGGTAACTGATGGTCGATTTGGGTAGCTGTGAAGCTGTCGGTGCAAGTTTCAAGTCAACTGATGCCTAATTAAGCAGTGGCAAAGGCGTGGGGGCAAGTTCACAATCCTCTGGTACCCAATTGGGTGATAGCAATCTCATAGGTACAAGTCAGGGTAACTGATGGTCGATTTGGGCAGCTGTGAAGCTGTCGGTGCAAGTTTCAAGTCAACTGATGCCTAATTAAGCAGTGGCAAAGGCGTGGGGGCAAGTTCATACTCTTCTCGTACCCAATTGGGTGATAGCAATCTCATAGGTACAAGTTCAGGGTAACTGATGGTCGATTTGGGCAGCTGTGAAGCTGTCGGTGCAAGTTTCAAGTCAACTGATGCCTAATTAAGCAGTGGCAAAGGCGTGGGGGCAAGTTCATACTCTTCTGGTACCCAATTGGGTGATAGCAATCTCATAGGTACAAGTTCAGGGTAACTGATGGTCGATTTGGGTAGCTGTGAAGCTGTCGGTGCAAGTTTCAAGTCAACTGATGCCTAATTAAGCAGTGGCAAAGGCGTGGGGGCAAGTTCACAATCCTCTGGTACCCAATTGGGTGATAGCAATCTCATAGGTACAAGTTCAGGGTAACTGATGGTCGATTTGGGCAGCTGTGAAGCTGTCGGTGCAAGTTTCAAGTCAACTGATGCCTAATTAAGCAGTGGCAAAGGCGTGGGGGCAAGTTCATACTCTTCTGGTACCCAATTGGGTGATAGCAATCTCATAGGTACAAGTTCAGGGTAACTGATGGTCGATTTGGGCAGCTGTGAAGCTGTCGGTGCAAGTTTCAAGTCAACTGATGCCTAATTAAGCAGTGGCAAAGGCGTGGGGGCAAGTTCATACTCTTCTGAAACCCAATTGGGTGATAGCAATCTCATAGGTACAAGTTCAGGTTAACTGATGTTCGATTTGGGCAGCTGTGAAGCTGTCGGTGCAAGTTCACAATCCTCTGGTACCCAATTGGGTGATAGCAATCTCATAGGTACAAGTTCAGGGTAACTGATGTTCGATTTGGGCAGCTGTGAAGCTGTCGGTGCAAGTTTCAAGTCAACTGATGCCTAATTAAGCAGTGGCAAAGGCGTGGGGGCAAGTTCATACTCTTCTGAAACCCAATTGGGTGATAGCAATCTCATAGGTACAAGTTCAGGGTAACTGATGTTCGATTTGGGCAGCTGTGAAGCTGTCGGTGCAAGTTCACAATCCTCTGGTACCCAATTGAGTGATAGCAATCTCATAGGTACAAGTTCAGGGTAACTGATGTTCGATTTGGGCAGCTGTGAAGCTGTCGGTGCAAGTTCACAATCCTCTGGTACCCAATTGGGTGATAGCAATCCCATAGGTACAAGTTCAGGGTAACTGATGGTCGATTTGGGCAGCTGTGAAGCTGTCGGTGCAAGTTTCAAGTCAACTGATGCCTAATTAAGCAGTGGCAAAGGCGTGGGGGCAAGTTCATACTCTTCTGAAACCCAATTGGGTGATAGCAATCTCATAGGTACAAGTTCAGGGTAACTGATGTTCGATTTGGGCAGCTGTGAAGCTGTCGGTGCAAGTTCACAATCCTCTGGTACCCAATTGAGTGATAGCAATCTCATAGGTACAAGTTCAGGGTAACTGATGTTCGATTTGGGCAGCTGTGAAGCTGTCGGTGCAAGTTCACAATCCTCTGGTACCCAATTGGGTGATAGCAATCCCATAGGTACAAGTTCTGGGTAACTGATGGTCGATTTGGGCAGCTGTGAAGCTGTTGGTGCAAGTTCACAATCCTCTGGTACCCAATTGGGTGATAGCAATCTCATAGGTACAAGTTCAGGGTAACTGATGGTCGATTTGGGCAGCTATAAAGCTGTCGGTGCAAGTTTCAAGTCAACTGATGCCTAATTAAGCAGTGGCAAAGGCGTGAGGGCAAGTTCATACTCTTCTGGTACCCAATTGGGTGATAGCAATCTCATAGGTACAAGTTCAGGGTAACTGATGTTCGATTTGGGCAGCTGTGAAGCTGTCGGTGCAAGTTCACAATCCTCTGGTACCCAATTGGGTGATAGCAATCCCATAGGTACAAGTTCAGGGTAACTGATGGTCGATTTGGGCAGCTGTGAAGCTGTCGGTGCAAGTTCACAATCCTCTGGTACCCAATTGGGTGATAGCAATCCCATAGGTACAAGTTCAGGGTAACTGATGGTCGATTTAGGCAGCTGTGAAGCTGTCGGTGCAAGTTCACAATCCTCTGGTACCCAATTGGGTGATAGCAATCTCATAGGTACAAGTTCAGGGTAACTGATGGTCGATTTGGGCAGCTATGAAGCTGTCGGTGCAAGTTTCAAGTCAACTGATGCCTAATTAAGCAGTGGCAAAGGCGTGGGGGCAAGTTCATACTCTTCTGGTACCCAATTGGGTGATAGCAATCCCATAGGTACAAGTTCAGGGTAACTGATGGTCGATTTGGGCAGCTGTGAAGCTGTCGGTGCAAGTTCACAATCCTCTGGTACCCAATTGAGTGATAGCAATCTCATAGGTACAAGTTCAGGGTAACTGATGGTCGATTTGGGCAGCTGTGAAGCTGTCGGTGCAAGTTCACAATCCTCTGGTACCCAATTGGGTGATAGCAATCTCATAGGTACAAGTTCAGGGTAACTGATGTTCGATTTGGGCAGCTGTGAAGCTGTCGGTGCAAGTTCACAATCCTCTGGTACCCAATTGAGTGATAGCAATCTCATAGGTACAAGTTCAGGGTAACTGATGGTCGATTTGGGCAGCTGTGAAGCTGTCGGTGCAAGTTCACAATCCTCTGGTACCCAATTGGGTGATAGCAATCTCATAGGTACAAGTTCAGGGTAACTGATGGTCGATTTGGGCAGCTGTGAAGCTGTCGGTGCAAGTTTCAAGTCAACTGATGCCTAATTAAGCAGTGGCAAAGGCGTGGGGGCAAGTTCATACTCTTCTGGTACCCAATTGGGTGATAGCAATCTCATAGGTACAAGTTCAGGGTAACTGATGGTCGATTTGGGTAGCTGTGAAGCTGTCGGTGCAAGTTTCAAGTCAACTGATGCCTAATTAAGCAGTGGCAAAGGCGTGGGGGCAAGTTCACAATCCTCTGGTACCCAATTGGGTGATAGCAATCTCATAGGTACAAGTTCAGGGTAACTGATGGTCGATTTGGGTAGTTGTGAAGCTGTCGGTGCAAGGTCATATTCTTCTGGTACCCAATTGGGTGATAGCAATCTCATAGGTACAAGGTTAGGGTAACTGATGGTCGATTTGGGCAGCTGTGAAGCTGTCGGTGCAAGTTCATATTCTTCTGGTACCCAATTGGGTGATAGCAATCTCATAGGTACAAGTTGAGGGTAACTGATGGTCGATTTGGGCAGCTGTGAAGCTGTCGGTGCAAGTTCATACTCTTGTGGTACCCAATTGGGTGATAGCAATCTTATAGGTACAAGTTTAGGGTAACTGATGGTCGATTTGGGCAGCTGTGAAGCTGTCGGTGCAAGTTCATACTCTTGTGGTACCCAATTGGGTGATAGCAATCTTATAGGTACAAGTTCAGGGTAACTGATGGTCGATTTGGGCAGCTGTGAAGCTGTTGGTACAAGTTCATAGTCTTGTGGTACCCAATTGGGTGATAGCAATCTTATAGGTACAAGTTCAGGGTAACTGATGGTCGATTTGGGCAGCTGTGAAGCTGTCGGTACAAGTTCATAGTCTTCTGGTACCCAATTAAGCGGTGGTAAAGGCGTGGGGGCAAGTTCATACTCTTATGGTACCTATTTGGGTGATAGCAATCTTATAGGTACAAGTTCAGGGTAACTGATGGTCGATTTGGGCAGCTGTGAAGCTGTCGGTACAAGTTCATACTCTTGTGGTACCCAATTGGGTGATAGCAATCTTATAGGTACAAGTTCAGGGTAACTGATGGTCGATTTGGGCAGCTGTGAAGCTGTCGGTGCAAGTTCATATTCTTCTGATACCCAATTGGGTGATAGCAATCTCATAGGTACAAGTTCAGGGTAACTGATGGTCGATTTGGGCAGCTGTGAAGCTGTCGGTGCAAGTTCACAATCCTCTGGTACCCAATTGGGTGATAGCAATCTCATAGGTACAAGTTCAGGGTAACTGATGGTCGATTTGGGCAGCTGTGAAGCTGTCGGTGCAAGTTTCAAGTCAACTGATGCCTAATTAAGCAGTGGCAAAGGCGTGGGGGCAAGTTCATACTCTTCTGGTACCCAATTGGGTGATAGCAATCTCATAGGTACAAGTTCAGGGTAACTGATGGTCGATTTGGGTAGCTGTGAAGCTGTCGGTGCAAGTTTCAAGTCAACTGATGCCTAATTAAGCAGTGGCAAAGGCGTGGGGGCAAGTTCACAATCCTCTGGTACCCAATTGGGTGATAGCAATCTCATAGGTACAAGTTCAGGGTAACTGATGGTCGATTTGGGTAGTTGTGAAGCTGTCGGTGCAAGGTCATATTCTTCTGGTACCCAATTGGGTGATAGCAATCTCATAGGTACAAGGTTAGGGTAACTGATGGTCGATTTGGGCAGCTGTGAAGCTGTCGGTGCAAGTTCATATTCTTCTGGTACCCAATTGGGTGATAGCAATCTCATAGGTACAAGTTGAGGGTAACTGATGGTCGATTTGGGCAGCTGTGAAGCTGTCGGTGCAAGTTCATACTCTTGTGGTACCCAATTGGGTGATAGCAATCTTATAGGTACAAGTTTAGGGTAACTGATGGTCGATTTGGGCAGCTGTGAAGCTGTCGGTGCAAGTTCATACTCTTGTGGTACCCAATTGGGTGATAGCAATCTTATAGGTACAAGTTCAGGGTAACTGATGGTCGATTTGGGCAGCTGTGAAGCTGTCGGTGCAAGTTTCAAGTCAACTGATGCCTAATTAAGCAGTGGCAAAGGCGTGGGGGCAAGTTCATACTCTTCTGGTACCCAATTGGGTGATAGCAATCTCATAGGTACAAGTTCAGGGTAACTGATGGTCGATTTGGGTAGCTGTGAAGCTGTCGGTGCAAGTTTCAAGTCAACTGATGCCTAATTAAGCAGTGGCAAAGGCGTGGGGGCAAGTTCACAATCCTCTGGTACCCAATTGGGTGATAGCAATCTCATAGGTACAAGTTCAGGGTAACTGATGGTCGATTTGGGTAGTTGTGAAGCTGTCGGTGCAAGGTCATATTCTTCTGGTACCCAATTGGGTGATAGCAATCTCATAGGTACAAGGTTAGGGTAACTGATGGTCGATTTGGGCAGCTGTGAAGCTGTCGGTGCAAGTTCATATTCTTCTGGTACCCAATTGGGTGATAGCAATCTCATAGGTACAAGTTGAGGGTAACTGATGGTCGATTTGGGCAGCTGTGAAGCTGTCGGTGCAAGTTCATACTCTTGTGGTACCCAATTGGGTGATAGCAATCTTATAGGTACAAGTTTAGGGTAACTGATGGTCGATTTGGGCAGCTGTGAAGCTGTCGGTGCAAGTTCATACTCTTGTGGTACCCAATTGGGTGATAGCAATCTTATAGGTACAAGTTCAGGGTAACTGATGGTCGATTTGGGCAGCTGTGAAGCTGTTGGTACAAGTTCATAGTCTTGTGGTACCCAATTGGGTGATAGCAATCTTATAGGTACAAGTTCAGGGTAACTGATGGTCGATTTGGGCAGCTGTGAAGCTGTCGGTACAAGTTCATAGTCTTCTGGTACCCAATTAAGCGGTGGTAAAGGCGTGGGGGCAAGTTCATACTCTTATGGTACCTATTTGGGTGATAGCAATCTTATAGGTACAAGTTCAGGGTAACTGATGGTCGATTTGGGCAGCTGTGAAGCTGTCGGTACAAGTTCATACTCTTGTGGTACCCAATTGGGTGATAGCAATCTTATAGGTACAAGTTCAGGGTAACTGATGGTCGATTTGGGCAGCTGTGAAGCTGTCGGTGCAAGTTCATATTCTTCTGATACCCAATTGGGTGATAGCAATCTCATAGGTACAAGTTCAGGGTAACTGATGGTCGATTTGGGCAGCTGTGAAGCTGTCGGTGCAAGTTCATATTCTTCTGGTACCCAATTGGGTGATAGCAATCTCATAGGTACAAGTTCAGGGTAACTGATGGTCGATTTGGGTAGTTGTGAAGCTGTCGGTGCAAGTTCATACTCTTGTGGTACCCAATTGGGTGATAGCAATCTCATAGGGACAAGTTCAGGGTAACTGATGGTCGATTTGGGCAGCTGTGAAGCTGTCGGTACAAGTTCATACTCTTGTGGTACCCAATTGGGTAATAGCAATCTTATAGGTACAAGTTCAGGGTAACTGATGGTCGATTTGGGCAGCTGTGAAGCTGTCGGTGCAAGTTCATATTCTTCTGGTACCCAATTGGGTGATACCAATGTCATAGGTACAAGTTGAGGGTAACTGATGGTCGATTTGGGTAGCTGTGAAGCTGTCGGTACAAGTTCATAGTCTTCTGGTACCCAATTAAGCGGTGGCAAAGGCGTGGGGGCAAGTTCATACTTTTCTGGTACCTAATTGTGTGATAGCAATCTCATAGGTACAAGTTCAGGGTAACTGATGGTCGATTTGGGCAGCTGTGAAGCTGTCGGTGCAAGTTCATATTCTTCTGGTACCCAATTGGGTGATACCAATCTCATAGGTACAAGTTCAGGGTAACTGATGGTCGATTTGGGTAGTTGTGAAGCTGTCGGTGCAAGTTCATATTCTTTTGGTACCCAATTGGGTGATAGCAATCTCATAGGTACAAGGTTAGGGTAACTGATGGTCGATTTGGGCAGCTGTGAAGCTGTCGGTGCAAGTTCATACTCTTGTGGTACCCAATTGGGTGATAGCAATCTTATAGGTACAAGTTCAGGGTAACTGATGGTCGATTTGGGCAGCTGTGAAGCTGTCGGTGCAAGTTCATATTCTTCTGGTACCCAATTGGGTGATAGCAATCTCATAGGTACAAGTTTAGGGTAACTGATGGTCGATTTGGGCAGCTGTGAAGCTGTCGGTGCAAGTTCATATTCTTCTGGTACCCAATTGGGTGATAGCAATCTCATAGGTACAAGTTGAGGGTAACTGATGGTCGATTTGGGCAGCTGTGAAGCTGTCGGTACAAGTTCATAGTCTTCTGGTACCCAATTAAGCGGTGGCAAAGGCGTGGGGGCAAGTTCATACTTTTCTGGTACCTAATTGGGTGATAGCAATCTCATAGGTACAAGTTGAGGGTAACTCATGGTCGATTTGGGTAGCTGTGAAGCTGTCGGTACAAGTTCATAGTCTTCTGGTACCCAATTAAGCGGTGGCAAAGGCGTGGGGGCAAGTTCATACTTTTCTGGTACCTAATTGTGTGATAGCAATCTCATAGGTACAAGTTCAGGGTAACTGATGGTCGATTTGGGCAGCTGTGAAGCTGTCGGTGCAAGTTCATATTCTTCTGGTACCCAATTGGGTGATAGCAATCTCATAGGTACAAGTTCAGGGTAACTGATGGTCGATTTGGGTAGTTGTGAAGCTGTCGGTGCAAGTTCATAGTCTTCTGGTACCCAATTGGGTGATAGCAATCTTATAGGTACAAATTTAGGGTAACTGATGGTCGATTTGGGCAGCTGTGAAGCTGTCGGTGCAAGTTCATACTCTTGTGGTACCCAATTGGGTGATAGCAATCTTATAGGTACAAATTTAGGGTAACTGATGGTCGATTTGGGCAGCTGTGAAGCTGTCGGTGCAAGTTCATACTCTTGTGGTACCCAATTGGGTGATAGCAATCTTATAGGTACAAGTTCAGGGTAACTGATGGTCGATTTGGGCAGCTGTGAAGCTGTTGGTACAAGTTCATAGTCTTGTGGTACCCAATTGGGTGATAGCAATCTCATAGGTACAAGTTCAGGGTAACTGATGGTCGATTTGGGCAGCTGTGAAGCTGTCGGTGCAAGTTTCAAGTCAACTGATGCCTAATTAATCAGTGGCAAAGGCGTGGGGGCAAGTTCATACTCTTCTGGTACCCAATTGGGTGATAGCAATCTCATAGGTACAAGTTCAGGGTAACTGATGTTCGATTTGGGCAGCTGTGAAGCTGTCGGTAGAAGTTCACAATCCTCTGGTACCCAATTGAGTGATAGCAATCTCATAAGTACAAGTTCAGGGTAACTGATGGTCGATTTGGGCAGCTGTGAAGCTGTCGGTGCAAGTTCATATTCTTTTGGTACCCAATTGGGTGATAGCAATCTCATAGGTACAAGTTCAGGGTAACTGATGGTCGATTTGGGCAGCTGTGAAGCTGTCGGTGCAAGTTCATATTCTTCTGGTACCCAATTGGGTGATACCAATGTCATAGGTACAAGTTGAGGGTAACTGATGGTCGATTTGGGTAGCTGTGAAGCTGTCGGTACAAGTTCATAGTCTTCTGGTACCCAATTAAGCGGTGGCAAAGGCGTGGGGGCAAGTTCATACTTTTCTGGTACCTAATTGGGTGATAGCAATCTCATAGGTACAAGTTGAGGGTAACTCATGGTCGATTTGGGTAGCTGTGAAGCTGTCGGTACAAGTTCATAGTCTTCTGGTACCCAATTAAGCGGTGGCAAAGGCGTGGGGGCAAGTTCATACTTTTCTGGTACCTAATTGGGTGATAGCAATCTCATAGGTACAAGTTGAGGGTAACTCATGGTCGATTTGGGTAGCTGTGAAGCTGTCGGTACAAGTTCATAGTCTTCTGGTACCCAATTAAGCGGTGGCAAAGGCGTGGGGGCAAGTTCATACTTTTCTGGTACCTAATTGTGTGATAGCAATCTCATAGGTACAAGTTCAGGGTAACTAATGGTCGATTTGGGCAGCTGTGAAGCTGTCGGTAGAAGTTCACAATCCTCTGGTACCCAATTGAGTGATAGCAATCTCATAAGTACAAGTTCAGGGTAACTGATGGTCGATTTGGGCAGCTGTGAAGCTGTCGGTGCAAGTTCATATTCTTTCGGTACCCAATTGGGTGATAGCAATCTCATAGGTACAAGTTCAGGGTAACTGATGGTCGATTTGGGCAGCTGTGAAGCTGTCGGTGCAAGTTCATATTCTTCTGGTACCCAATTGGGTGATACCAATGTCATAGGTACAAGTTGAGGGTAACTGATGGTCGATTTGGGTAGCTGTGAAGCTGTCGGTACAAGTTCATAGTCTTCTGGTACCCAATTAAGCGGTGGCAAAGGCGTGGGGGCAAGTTCATACTTTTCTGGTACCTAATTGGGTGATAGCAATCTCATAGGTACAAGTTGAGGGTAACTCATGGTCGATTTGGGTAGCTGTGAAGCTGTCGGTACAAGTTCACAATCCTCTGGTACCCAATTGAGTGATAGCAATCTCATAAGTACAAGTTCAGGGTAACTGATGGTCGATTTGGGCAGCTGTGAAGCTGTCGGTGCAAGTTCATATTCTTTCGGTACCCAATTGGGTGATAGCAATCTCATAGGTACAAGTTCAGGGTAACTGATGGTCGATTTGGGCAGCTGTGAAGCTGTCGGTGCAAGTTCATATTCCTCTGGTACCCAATTGGGTGATAGCAATCTCATAGGTACAAGTTGAGGGTAACTAATGGTCGATTTGGGCAGCTGTGAAGCTGTCGGTGCAAGTTCATATTCTTCTGGTACCCAATTGGGTGATAGCAATCTCATAGGTACAAGTTCAGGGTAACTGATGGTCGATTTGGGTAGTTGTGAAGCTGTCGGTGCAAGTTCATATTCTTTTGGTACCCAATTGGGTGATAGCAATCTCATAGATACAAGGTTAGGGTAACTGATGGTCGATTTGGGCAGCTGTGAAGCTGTCGGTACAAGTTCATACTCTTGTGGTACCCAATTGGGTGATAGCAATCTTATAGGTACAAGTTCAGGGTAACTGATGGTCGATTTGGGCAGCTGTAAAGCTGTCGGTGCAAGTTCATATTCTTCTGGTACCCAATTGGGTGATAGCAATCTCATAGGTACAAGTTTAGGGTAACTGATGGTCGATTTGGGCAGCTGTGAAGCTGTCGGTGCAAGTTCATATTCTTCTGGTACCCAATTGGGTGATAGCAATCTCATAGGTACAAGTTGAGGGTAACTGATGGTCGATTTGGGCAGCTGTGAAGCTGTCGGTACAAGTTCATACTCTTGTGGTACCCAATTGGGTGATAGCAATCTCATAGGTACAAGTTCAGGGTAACTGATGGTCGATTTGGGTAGTTGTGAAGCTGTCGGTGCAAGTTCATATTCTTCTGGTACCCAATTGGGTGATAGCAATCTCATAGGTACAAGGTTAGGGTAACTGATGGTCGATTTGGGCAGCTGTGAAGCTGTCGGTGCAAGTTCATACTCTTGTGGTACCCAATTGGGTGATAGCAATCTTATAGGTACAAGTTTAGGGTAACTGATGGTCGATTTGGGCAGCTGTGAAGCTGTCGGTGCAAGTTCATACTCTTGTGGTACCCAATTGGGTGATCGCAATCTTATAGGTACAAGTTCAGGGTAACTGATGGTCGATTTGGGCAGCTGTGAAGCTGTTGGTACAAGTTCATAGTCTTGTGGTACCCAATTGGGTGATAGCAATCTTATAGGTACAAGTTCAGGGTAACTGATGGTCGATTTGGGCAGCTGTGAAGCTGTCGGTACAAGTTCATAGTCTTCTGGTACCCAATTAAGCGGTGGTAAAGGCGTGGGGGCAAGTTCATACTCTTCTGGTACCTATTTGGGTGATAGCAATCTTATAGGTAAAAGTTCAGGGTAACTGATGGTCGATTTGGGCAGCTGTGAAGCTGTCGGTACAAGTTCATACTCTTGTGGTACCCAATTGGGTGATCGCAATCTTATAGGTACAAGTTCAGGGTAACTGATGGTCGATTTGGGCAGCTGTGAAGCTGTCGGTGCAAGTTCATATTCTTCTGATACCCAATTGGGTGATAGCAATCTCATAGGTACAAGTTCAGGGTAACTGATGGTCGATTTGGGCAGCTGTGAAGCTGTCGGTGCAAGTTCATATTCTTCTGGTACCCAATTGGGTGATAGCAATCTCATAGGTACAAGGTTAGGGTAACTGATGGTCGATTTGGGCAGCTGTGAAGCTGTCGGTGCAAGTTCATACTCTTGTGGTATCCAATTGGGTGATAGCAATCTTATAGGTACAAGTTTAGGGTAACTGATGGTCGATTTGGGCAGCTGTGAAGCTGTCGGTGCAAGTTCATACTCTTGTGGTACCCAATTGGGTGATAGCAATCTTATAGGTACAAGTTCAGGGTAACTGATGGTCGATTTGGGCAGCTGTGAAGCTGTTGGTACAAGTTCATAGTCTTGTGGTACCCAATTGGGTGATAGCAATCTTATAGGTACAAGTTCAGGGTAACTGATGGTCGATTTGGGCAGCTGTGAAGCTGTCGGTACAAGTTCATAGTCTTCTGGTACCCAATTAAGCGGTGGTAAAGGCGTGGGGGCAAGTTCATACTCTTCTGGTACCTATTTGGGTGATAGCAATCTTATAGGTACAAGTTCAGGGTAACTGATGGTCGATTTGGGCAGCTGTGAAGCTGTCGGTACAAGTTCATACTCTTGTGGTACCCAATTGGGTGATAGCAATCTTATAGGTACAAGTTCAGGGTAACTGATGGTCGATTTGGGCAGCTGTGAAGCTGTCGGTGCAAGTTCATATTCTTCTGATACCCAATTGGGTGATAGCAATCTCATAGGTACAAGTTCAGGGTAACTGATGGTCGATTTGGGCAGCTGTGAAGCTGTCGGTGCAAGTTCATATTCTTCTGGTACCCAATTGGGTGATAGCAATCTCATAGGTACAAGTTCAGGGTAACTGATGGTCGATTTGGGTAGTTGTGAAGCTGTCGGTACAAGTTCATACTCTTGTGGTACCCAATTGGGTGATAGCAATCTCATAGGTACAAGTTCAGGGTAACTGATGGTCGATTTGGGCAGTTGTGAAGCTGTCGGTGCAAGTTCAGACTCTTGTGGTACCCAATTGGGTGATAGCAATCTCATAGGGACAAGTTCAGGGTAACTGATGGTCGATTTGGGCAGCTGTGAAGCTGTCGGTACAAGTTCATACTCTTGTGGTACCCAATTGGGTAATAGCAATCTTATAGGTACAAGTTCAGGGTAACTGATGGTCGATTTGGGCAGCTGTGAAGCTGTCGGTGCAAGTTCATATTCTTCTGGTACCCAATTGGGTGATAGCAATCTCATAGGTACAAGTTCAGGGTAACTGATGGTTGATTTGGGTAGTTGTGAAGCTGTCGGTGCAAGTTCATACTCTTGTGGTACCCAATTGGGTGATAGCAATCTCATAGGTACAAGGTTAGGGTAACTGATGGTGGATTTGGGCAGCTGTGAAGCTGTCGGTGCAAGTTCATATTCTTCTGGTACCCAATTGGGTGATAGCAATCTCATAGGTACAAGTTTAGGGTAACTGATGGTCGATTTGGGTAGCTGTGAAGCTGTTGGTACAAGTTCATAGTCTTCTGGTACCCAATTAAGCGGTGGCAAAGGCGTGGGGGCAAGTTCATACTTTTCTGGTACCTATTTGGGTGATAGCAATCTCATAGGTACAAGTTCAGGGTAACTGATGGTCGATTTGGGCAGCTGTGAAGCTGTCGGTGCAAGTTCATATTCTTCTGGTACCCAATTGGGTGATAGCAATCGCATAGGTACAAGTTCAGGGTAACTGATGGTCGATTTGGGTAGTTGTAAAGCTGTCGGTGCAAGTTCATATTCTTCTGGTACCCAATTGGGTGATAGCAATCTCATAGGTACAAGTTCAGGGTAACTGATGGTCGATTTGGGTAGTTGTGAAGCTGTCGGTGCAAGTTCATACTCTTGTGGTACCCAATTGGGTGATAGCAATCTCATAGGTACAAGTTCAGGGTAACTGATGGTCGATTTGGGCAGCTGTGAAGCTGTCGGTGCAAGTTCATATTCTTCTGGTACCCAATTGGGTGATAGCAATCTCATAGGTACAAGTTCAGGGTAACTGATGGTCGATTTGGGCAGTTGTGAAGCTGTCGGTGCAAGTTCAGACTCTTGTGGTACCCAATTGGGTGATAGCAATCTCATAGGGACAAGTTCAGGGTAACTGATGGTCGATTTGGGCAGCTGTGAAGCTGTCGGTACAAGTTCATACTCTTGTGGTACCCAATTGGGTAATAGCAATCTTATAGGTACAAGTTCAGGGTAACTGATGGTCGATTTGGGCAGCTGTGAAGCTGTCGGTGCAAGTTCATATTCTTCTGGTACCCAATTGGGTGATAGCAATCTCATAGGTACAAGTTCAGGGTAACTGATGGTTGATTTGGGTAGTTGTGAAGCTGTCGGTGCAAGTTCATACTCTTGTGGTACCCAATTGGGTGATAGCAATCTCATAGGTACAAGGTTAGGGTAACTGATGGTGGATTTGGGCAGCTGTGAAGCTGTCGGTGCAAGTTCATATTCTTCTGGTACCCAATTGGGTGATAGCAATCTCATAGGTACAAGTTTAGGGTAACTGATGGTCGATTTGGGTAGCTGTGAAGCTGTTGGTACAAGTTCATAGTCTTCTGGTACCCAATTAAGCGGTGGCAAAGGCGTGGGGGCAAGTTCATACTTTTCTGGTACCTATTTGGGTGATAGCAATCTTATAGGTACAAGTTCAGGGTAACTGATGGTCGATTTGGGCAGCTGTGAAGCTGTTGGTACAAGTTCATAGTCTTGTGGTACCCAATTGGGTGATAGCAATCTTATAGGTACAAGTTCAGGGTAACTGATGGTCGATTTGGGCAGCTGTGAAGCTGTCGGTACAAGTTCATAGTCTTCTGGTACCCAATTAAGCGGTGGTAAAGGCGTGGGGGCAAGTTCATACTCTTCTGGTACCTATTTGGGTGATAGCAATCTTATAGGTACAAGTTCAGGGTAACTGATGGTCGATTTGGGCAGCTGTGAAGCTGTCGGTACAAGTTCATAGTCTTGTGGTACCCAATTGGGTGATAGCAATCTTATAGGTACAAGTTCAGGGTAACTGATGGTCGATTTGGGCAGCTGTGAAGCTGTCGGTACAAGTTCATAGTCTTCTGGTACCCAATTAAGCGGTGGTAAAGGCGTGGGGGCAAGTTCATACTCTTCTGGTACCTATTTGGGTGATAGCAATCTTATAGGTACAAGTTCAGGGTAACTGATGGTCGATTTGGGCAGCTGTGAAGCTGTCGGTACAAGTTCATACTCTTGTAGTACCCAATTGGGTGATAGCAATCTTATAGGTACAAGTTCAGGGTAACTGATGGTCGATTTGGGCAGCTGTGAAGCTGTCGGTGCAAGTTCATATTCTTCTGATACCCAATTGGGTGATAGCAATCTCATAGGTACAAGTTCACGGTAACTGATGGTCGATTTGGGCAGCTGTGAAGCTGTCGGTGCAAGTTCATAGTCTTCTGGTACCCAATTAAGCGGTGGCAAAGGCGTGGGGGCAAGTTCATACTTTTCTGGTACCTATTTGGGTGATAGCAATCTCATAGGTACAAGTTCAGGGTAACTGATGGTCGATTTGGGCAGCTGTGAAGCTGTCGGTGCAAGTTCATATTCTTCTGGTACCCAATTGGGTGATAGCAATCGCATAGGTACAAGTTCAGGGTAACTGATGGTCGATTTGGGTAGTTGTGAAGCTGTCGGTGCAAGTTCATATTCTTCTGGTTCCCAATTGGGTGATAGCAATCTCATAGGTACAAGGTTAGGGTAACTGATGGTCGATTTGGGCAGCTGTGAAGCTGTCGGTGCAGGTTCATACTCTTGTGGTACCCAATTGGGTGATAGCAATCTTATAGGTACAAGTTCAGGGTAACTGATGGTCGATTTGGGCAGCTGTGAAGCTGTCGGTGCAAGTTCATATTCTTCAGGTACCCAATTGGGTGATAGCAATCTCATAGGTACAAGTTTAGGGTAACTGATGGTCGATTTGGGCAGCTGTGAAGCTGTCGGTGCAAGTTCATATTCTTCTGGTACCCAATTGGGTGATAGCAATCTCATAGGTACAAGTTGAGGGTAACTGATGGTCGATTTGGGCAGCTGTGAAGATGTCGGTACAAGTTCATACTCTTGTGGTACCCAATTGGGTGATAGCAATCTCATAGGTACAAGTTCAGGGTAACTGATGGTCGATTTGGGTAGTTGTGAAGCTGTCGGTGCAAGTTCATATTCTTCTGGTACCCAATTGGGTGATAGCAATCTCATAGGTACAAGGTTAGGGTAACTGATGGTCGATTTGGGCAGCTGTGAAGCTGTCGGTGCAAGTTCATACTCTTGTGGTACCCAATTGGGTGATAGCAATCTCATAGGTACAAGTTGAGGGTAACTGATGGTCGATTTGGGCAGCTGTGAAGATGTCGGTACAAGTTCATACTCTTGTGGTACCCAATTGGGTGATAGCAATCTCATAGGTACAAGTTCAGGGTAACTGATGGTCGATTTGGGTAGTTGTGAAGCTGTCGGTGCAAGTTCATATTCTTCTGGTACCCAATTGGGTGATAGCAATCTCATAGGTACAAGGTTAGGGTAATTGATGGTCGATTTGGGCAGCTGTGAAGCTGTCGGTGCAAGTTCATACTCTTGTGGTACCCAATTGGGTGATAGCAATCTTATAGGTACAAGTTTAGGGTAACTGATGGTCGATTTGGGCAGCTGTGAAGCTGTCGGTGCAAGTTCATACTCTTGTGGTACCCAATTGGGTGATAGCAATCTTATAGGTACAAGTTCAGGGTAACTGATGGTCGATTTGGGCAGCTGTGAAGCTGTTGGTACAAGTTCATAGTCTTGTGGTACCCAATTGGGTGATAGCAATCTTATAGGTACAAGTTCAGGGTAACTGATGGTCGATTTGGGCAGCTGTGAAGCTGTCGGTACAAGTTCATAGTCTTCTGGTACCCAATTAAGCGGTGGTAAAAACGTGGGGGCAAGTTCATACTCTTCTGGTACCTATTTGGGTGATAGCAATCTCATAGGTACAAGTTCAGGGTAACTGATGGTCGATTTGGGCAGCTGTGAAGCTGTCGGTACAAGTTCATACTCTTGTGGTACCCAATTGGGTGATAGCAATCTTATAGGTACAAGTTCAGGGTAACTGATGGTCGATTTGGGCAGCTGTGAAGCTGTCGGTGCAAGTTAATATTCTTCTGGTACCCAATTGGGTGATAGCAATCCCATAGGTACAAGTTCAGGGTAACTGATGGTCGATTTGGGCAGCTGTGAAGCTGTCGGTGCAAGTTCATAGTCTTCTGGTACCCAATTAAGCAGTGGTAAAGGCGTGGGGGCAAGTTCATACTCTTCTGGTACCTATTTGGGTGATAGCAATCTCATAGGTACAAGTTCAGGGTAACTGATGGTGGATTTGGGCAGCTGTGAAGCTGTCGGTGCAAGTTCATATTCTTCTGGTACCCAATTGGGTGATAGCAATCTCATAGGTACAAGTTTAGGGTAACTGATGGTCGATTTGGGTAGCTGTGAAGCTGTTGGTACAAGTTCATAGTCTTCTGGTACCCAATTAAGCGGTGGCAAAGGCGTGGGGGCAAGTTCATACTTTTCTGGTACCTATTTGGGTGATAGCAATCTCATAGGTACAAGTTCAGGGTAACTGATGGTCGATTTGGGCAGCTGTGAAGCTGTCGGTGCAAGTTCATAATCTTCTGGTACCCAATTAAGTGGTGGCAAAGGTGTGGGGGCAAGTTCATACTTTTCTGGTACCTAATTGGGTGATAGCAATCTCATAGGTACAAGTTGAGGGTAACTGATGGTCGATTTGAGTAGCTGTGAAGCTGTCGGTACAAGTTCATAGTCTTCTGGTACACAATTAAGCGGTGGCAAAGGCGTGGGGGCAAGTTCATACTTTTCTGGTACCTAATTGGGTGATAGCAATCTCATAGGTAGAAGTTCAGGGTAACTGATGGTCGATTTGGGTAGTTGTGAAGCTGTCGGTGCAAGTTCATATTCTTTTGGTACCCAATTGGGTGATAGCAATCTCATAGGTACAAGTTCAGGGTAACTGATGGTCGATTTGGGCAGCTGTGAAGCTGTCGGTGCAAGTTCATAATCTTCTGGTACCCAATTAAGTGGTGGCAAAGGTGTGGGGGCAAGTTCATACTTTTCTGGTACCTAATTGGGTGATAGCAATCTCATAGGTACAAGTTGAGGGTAACTGATGGTCGATTTGAGTAGCTGTGAAGCTGTCGGTACAAGTTCATAGTCTTCAGGTACCCAATTAAGCGGTGGCAAAGGCGTGGGGGCAAGTTCATACTTTTCTGGTACCTAATTGGGTGATAGCAATCTCATAGGTACAAGTTCAGGGTAACTGATGGTCGATTTGGGTAGTTGTGAAGCTGTCGGTGCAAGTTCATACTCTTGTGGTACCCAATTGGGTGATAGCAATCTCATAGGTACAAGTTGAGGGTAACTGATGGTCGATTTGGGTAGCTGTGAAGCTGTCGGTACAAGTTCATAGTCTTCTGGTACCCAATTAAGCGGTGGCAAAGGCGTGGGGGCAAGTTCATACTTTTCTGGTACCTAATTGGGTGATAGCAATCTCATAGGTACAAGTTCAGGGTAACTGATGGTCGATTTGGGCAGCTGTGAAGCTGTCGGTACAAGTTCATAGTCTTTTGGTACCCAATTAAGCGGTGGCAAAGGCGTGGGGGCAAGTTCATACTTTTCTGGTACCTATTTGGGTGATAGCAATCTCATAGGTACAAGTTGAGGTGTAAAGTTTGGGTATAGTATAAAGGTGGCTATTAGTTAGATTACCAGAATCTAACTAATAACAGCTGCCTTAATATCTATATAAATAAGAGTCTGAATAGTTGTAATATCTTCAAGTCACTTGTGATTGTGGAGAGACTTAATTAACCATTGTAAACTCTTGTATTTTTTGCTAACTGCTAAGTTGCTTGCCCTTTCACTGAAGGGGGGAATGGGCTTCTTTTATAGAAAGTCCCAAGCCTGTATGAGTCATAGTGACTCCTAAACTAAATTAACTATGATGTCAGAAGTGACTCATTTCCTATGAGTCAGTGGTGACTCCTTTCTTAATGTTGAGTCACACCTGTGAGTCAGAGGTGACTCCTATCTAATTGTTGAGTCATACCTGTGAGTCAGAGGTGAGTCAATTCCTTGAGTCATACCTGTGAGTCAGAGGTAGGTGACTCCTAGCTAAGTGAGTCATAGATGTTCTAGTAACATCTATGTTGATTAATAATAATAATAATGAAAATAATAATGAAAATACTATGTTCCTGCTCTGTCCTGTGTAATGATAGAAGTTACATGTGTATGTAATTTCCTATCCTTACATTCTCCCCAACCATCTTAAAGGATAGCCTGAGTTTCTTTCATGGCTAGAATTCTAGCCTTCTCTTTATTAATATGTCCCATTGTCTTTGTCCTACTGGAAGTATTATTTCCAGGTCTCTTTCTAAAGGTCCTTGCTTTATTTCCTGACTCCCAGTATTTTAGCAATACTGGATAGTCAATATCTTCAGCATACACCCAACTATCATCTTTTTCTTCATAACCTTTCCACCTAATCATATATTGGGGCCTTCCTGTACCTGGTTCTGACCTGTATTCCATAGCCTCTTGTACCTCATATCTGGAGCCTTCAACAGCAGAGGGGTATTTGTCTGCTCTGCCAGGGAATTTTCTGTTGTTGTTGGGCTTGTATCTTTTGAGGAGGCTGCTGTGGAAGACTGGGTGGATTTTCTTGAAGTTTGCTTCTATGTGGACTTCATAATTGTCAGTGTCTGGAAAAGCTTGAACAATACTGAAGGGTCCAATCCATTTGGGTCTTGTTTTACCTTTGAGTGAGAGGTCCAAATTTTTGGTGGAGAGCCAAACCAAGTCACCAGGGAGGTACTTCTCTGCCTTTCTTCTGAGTTTGTTGGCATGGTGAGTTTGTGATTCTTTGGCTTTGGTGAGGTTTGTGATGGCTTGTTGTTGGAGGGTAGGCTTCATGAATGGTGCTCTGGTATTCATGGGGATTCCTAGCTCATTGACATGTGGGTTTTGTCCAAATCTTGAATTAGGGCCAAACATGATTTGGTAGGGGGAGAATTTCCTACTGCTATCATGTCTGAGATTCATAGCAATTTGGATTTTTGGTAACTTAACCACCCAGTTTTCTTCTCCATCTTCCCTCATAGCTGTGGCCATTTCTATGATGACCTTGTTCATCCTTTCTGTTTCTCCATCAGTCTGGGGGTGGAATGCTGTTGAAAGGAGGAGGGTGATGTTGTGGAGGTCTGCCCATGCTGTCCAGTGTGCAGAGGTGAAGATAGGGTCTCTATCAGTGACAATATCTTCAGGATAGCCAAGTATTGGAGCAATGAACCAATCATAGTATTTGGTTAGCCACTCTGCTGTGACATTCTCTGGTAGTAGGATGGGAATGGTGTATTTGGACAGCCTACATACAATTGGCCAGATTTTCTGAAATGTGGTTGGCTGAATTGTATTGCTGTAGGAGTTTGGTGGATCTGTAATGACCTTTGGGAGTGAGAGGAAGTCCATGGTGATGCTCTGCCAGGGGAATAGAGGTACAGGCAGTGAGTGGAGTTCTCCTTGTGGTTTTTGAGTGGAGAACTTACTCTTCTGACAAGTAGTGCAGGTTTCACAATATTCCTTAATATTGTTACTCATTCCCTTCCAGAAGTAGCTGTGCTGGCAGTGGAGTAGTGTTCTGAGGTATCCTGCATGAATTAGTTCCTCATGGCTAGATTCAATGAATTTCTCAATTAAATCATAAGGGGCCAGTTCTCCATCACTGTCTTTTGCATCTCTCATCCATTTAGTGGGTAGAATCACTCTTTCCTTGTGGCATTCTTTGTTGGGATGGATGTAATAGAACCCATTTCTGTATGTAATAGAATTGAATTTCAATGCAGCACCTAAACTAGAAAATCTAGGGTCATGCATTAGTTTGTTGTATTCTTTGCATAGGGAGGTGTGAGTAGCAGGTTCTTCTCCAGGTGCACATACATCCAAAAATACAATAGGCCACTTGGATCCAACATCCAACTTGGCCTCAGCTCTCACAAGGAAAGATTCTTTCCCAGAATCTACTTGTTTCCACCTTTCCTGCCCTTCATTACCCTCCCAGACAAGATTTTGGAAGACCCAGAAGAGGCCTTCCTCATTTGCTTGTAGGGAGTAAATTTCTGGGTCCAGAAAGGAGTTAGCTGTGTACCATTGTCTGAAAGTTTTGTATGTGTTGGTAGAATGTACCTTTTTCCTCCATTCCTCAACCAAGTCTTTTTCCTCCTCTTTCAAATCCTCTGGCCTCCTATGGTGCTTCCACTTGCAGTTAGGCACATAACACTCCATATAATCATCTAGGAGGTGGTGCCTTGGGTGGTTCTCATAGGTCTTGTACCAAAGCCAGGATGGGTTTGGTGCAGGGCACAAAGGGATTTGTGGATGATAGATATCATCCTTGCTTGGCTTCCAGCCAAACTCATCCTCCTGCCCATGTTTCTGGCAATTCATAGCCTTGCATTGCCATTGGGGGAGGAGGTGGTGTTCTGGGTGCCTTTTGCTGAGGGCAGCCCAGGGAACTGGTTTTGACTCCACTGGTTTATACCCCTCAGGAGAAGGGGAGATCTCCATGCTGAGGGGCATGGTGGTATCCAGAGGAGGGAGTTGTGCCAGCTTCTGGGGAAGCTGGGAGGAGGAAGAGGTGTAGGTGGGCATGGTGCCCAGTGATGCTGGTGGAGGTGGTGGCTGCTGGTGGGGGAGCACTGTGGTGGCTTTGCAGCCAATGGTGGCATCCCCAGGGGCCTTTGTAGCAGGCATCACTTGTTGGTTGGGGGAGTCCCAGGGAGGACAATCAGTGACATTGCTGTCCCTGATTGCCTGTTCCTGGGCCCAAGAGATTCCATGGTGAGTGGGGTCCTCATTCCCATGGGAGCCAGTGGAGAGGGCAGGGGAGTTGGGTCCCCTGGCCTCATTGTAGGCCCTGTTGGCTCTCACACTTTCCCAGTGTGAGAGGGTGGTCCTTTCCCACTCTTCATTGAGTAGGTCCAGGTCCTCTTGAGATGGAAGAGTTGGCTCTTCCACCTCACTCCAGTCTTGCTCCTCCTCTTCCTCATACTGACTCTCCTCAGAGTCATTGCTCCTCATCACCCATTGCTCCCACTCAGTTTCTGGGAACTCCTCATCCAGGAGTTCTTGGGACTCCTCCTGGAAGTCCCTGGTGGTGTTGTTGGGGCACCCAGTCTGGTGCCAGAGGATGGCCCTTGGGCCATTGATGGACCTGCAGTGGCAGGTGGAGGGTCCTGCTGCTGCTGGTGCTGCTGATGCTGCTGCTTGTGCATAAGACATTTTCTTGACTGTGTTAGAGGGTTCCTTCATGTTCTTAGTAGACATTTGGGAACTTACTTCTGGTAGTGGTGATGGTGTTGGTGTTGGTGGAGTAGTAGTAGTAGTAGTAGAAGAGGGTTGGACTTGGGTAGCTGCTGTGTAGATGTGTTGCTTGAAGGGTTCTGGTTGATCTGCTGAATCTGAAATAAACTCTGAGGGAGGGTAGGGAGTGCCCTCTTTATACATTCTACTCAGCTGGTCTGCTATCTTATTGCTCTCTCCCTTAATATGTTCTATAGTAAAGTCCAATCTGGATAAGATCCTCCTAGATCTTTCTCTTCTGCCTGATAAGTTGTTATTACTCATAACTGTGAGTAATGCACTATGATCAGTCACAATTTTAAATTTTACCCCTGTTAATTCAGTGGCAAAATACTCAGCCCCAGCTACAATAGCAAGGAGCTCCTGATCTGTTGTTGAGTAACTGCTTTGTGCACTATTGAATTTTTTGCTAAAGTATTTAGCAGGTCTAGCCTGTTCCAAGGTGGGTCCTTGGCCAATCCATCCACCCACACCTACTCTACTTGCATCACAGACAAGGTATATGGTGTCATTTGAATTGTAATCAAGTGGTCTGAGGATTGCAGGTGAGTCAAGTAACTTTTTAATTTGGGTAAATGACTCAGTGTGAAGTGGGGTCCATGACCAATCTTTAGTAGCCCCTGCTAGTTCAGAAAGTGGAGCCATGATGTCAGCTAATTTGGGAAGAAACTGACTCATATAGATGATCATGCCATTAAATTCCTGGAGCTCCTTCCTATTTCCAGGGATTGGCAGCTTAGAAATCATTTCTACCTTGGTTGGATCCACTTCTAGGCCTTTCTCTGTGAGTATGACTCCTAGGATCTGCATTACCTTGGGGTTAATCTGAGACTTTGATTTGTTGATGTAAAACTTTTCCTTTTTTAGGATGTTGTGTAACTGTCTCAGGTCTTTCACATGCTGATCCCAAGTATTGCTGTAGATGAAGATGTCATCTAAATAGATTGCAACTGATCTGCCTAGCATGGGTCTCAGTATGTGACTCATGGTTTTTACCATAGTGGCAGGTGCATTGCAATCTCCTTGTTGCATGACTCTTGTTCTAAATTGGCCCATGGGGGTACTGAATGATGTGTACTTTTCATGGTCAGGGTTTATCCTAATGTTGTGATAGCCATCAGTTAAATCTATTTTTGATCTGTATTTGTGTGATGCTACTCTATTTCTAATCTCATCCTGGTTGGGAAGTGGTGTGTTGTCCTTAATGGTGTTGTTATTCCTATCAACCAGGTCTAGCAGAAATCTAGGCTGATCTGGTTTGTCATGCTTAGGAATTGTAAACATGCAGCATGATGATGGATCATTTGATGCTATGATTCTGCCTGATTTCAGCTCTGAGTCAATTTTTCATGCAAGGCTTGCATGAATTTAGCATTCTGCTTTATTGGTCTAGGTCTCCAAGTAATTGACTCATCTTTGATATTAATGTTGTGATTAATATCTCTTAGTGGGGGTAATTCTGTTGGCTTCTCTGAGGGGTAGACTTCAGGGAACTCAGCCTCAATATCAAACTCTGACTCTACTGTAGTGGAATAGGAATGGATTTCCTTTTTCTCAGCATTGATGGTGGCCCTTAATCTGTGTATGTGATTAAAGGCAATGGTGATGTCATTGTTGAGTTGTGTAGGGAGAGTTTGGTATAGTGAGTGATATGTGGTTTGAAGCTCCAATAGAATTTGATACCAGTTTTCTATTACTGCTTTTTCTTCTATAGTTAGAAGATTGATTACTGATATGGTGGACTTCAGCTGATGATGTAAATCATTTTTAGCCTGTATGTAATGTTGTCCACTCTCTGTGTAATCTATAACCTTGTTGTATGCCTTGTTGTAGGCTAAGGATGTTTGAGTGCTTGGAAATTGGTGTGATGTCATCACTTCTACCATGTATAAGTAATCTTGTACCCATGTTGGATGATGGTCTAGATCATTCTGGATAATTTTCCAAGCTAATTGCTGGATGATCATCCTTTCCTCATATGGTGTGAGTGAGCCTGATTCTTCCACATGTGTGGCTGCAGAGGTGACTCTTCTTTTGCTGATCTTTGTCTGAGGAGCTCCTCCAGTCCAGGGTTTCAAGGTATATCTGAGTCCTTCCTTGCTTGTGACAGTAGTCTGCATGGTGCCAATATTAATCATGGCCTGATTAGCCTTCAGGGCTGGATGTCCTAGGATAACATCCCAGTCACTGAGGTTGGCTGCCCAGAAGGTTCTTTCTTCCTCATGCTGACCATAATTAATAATTACTTTGGCATAATGCTCACACTTACCCTTGCTTCCTTTGATGACTGTGTTGATAACAACTGGTTTTGTTAATTTCATCATAGGTATCTTATACAGTGTACAGAACTTAGTGCTTATTAGATCTGCACCTGTGGTCTGATGATCTATTAGAGTGATGGCCTGATTTTTGTTGATAGTGGTGATAGCCATCAAGTGTTCTGTTGTTTTTAGCCTAGGATTGTAGCTTGGTGGTGTGTCCATAATTAATTTGTTGTTTTTGCCAACTGTTGGTACTTGTCTCACTTTAGTGGCATGGATATTAATTGCATCATAATCAGTTGAGTCTTTTTCATAGATTACTGATAAGGCATTAGATCCTATCTTTGGTGATTTGCAATCAAATGACAAATGACCCATTTTGCCACAATTGTAACACTTGGCATTTCTGTTGAGGCCAGCTGGAAGTGGTTTCTTTTTCAGTAAGCCCCAATTTGTTGGTGGGGGTCTTGCAGGAGGTGCAGGTTTGGTGTGTGTCTTAATTCCTGCAGGTTTATTGTTGGAACCAGTGGGCTGATGTACAGGGGTTCTTTCAGGTTTTTCTTGCATGGTTTTCCATGGCTTTCTTTGTGGCTTATCTCTTCTGTCAATATGTGTATGACTGTGCATATTAGCCTCAAATTTCTCCAGGGTTCTGATTAGTTTATCCCATGCAGTATCCACTGTGATGAAAGCTCCTGCAGCTGTAATCAATTTCTGGTCTAATGCATCAATGAACTTGTGATACTTGACAGGGTGAGTAATTGTTTGATTACCCTCTGTATCTATGAGTAATAGTTGAATCCTGTCTAGTTCCTTTGCAAATTCATGCACTGTCATCTTCTTTCCATTTTTGTACTGGTTGCATTTGGCCCACACCTTCCATAAATCATCCTTGCTTGTGCTAGGGATTAGGTGTTCTCTGATGTTGATAAAAGCCTGGAAGATGTCCTGGTTTTTTGACTTGGTATTGTTGACATACTCATCCAGCACTGTTTTTGGTCCTGCCTCCACATAGAAGTCCAGATTATCTACTGCTTCTACTCCTTTAAGCTGTATACCATTCAATTTCAGATACTTCTGTAAGTAAATACACCAATCATCATATGTTTGTGCATTCTTCCATTTAGGATCATCATTTAATTTCTTTGGTATTTCTACTTTGATCTTTGGAGGCTTCTTTGGTGTTTTTCCTCTAATTGAGGTTTTGCCTGTTGTTTTTTCCCAGCTAATTTGAGATGGTGTTTTTTCCCTATTAGATTTCATCTTCCTTTTCCTGGCATTGGAAGAGGAAGAGCTGTTACCACTGTCACTGCTATCAGAATCACTTTCTGAAGAACTTGGATCAGGTGGGTCTTCAGCATTCTTTTCATTTCCTGATTCCTCTGAATCAGAAAGGGATATTGCTCTGTCTTTTTGGGTTCCATCTCCTGTTTTTTTCTTCTTTGCTCCAAAGAGATCCTTCTTGGATTCTTTGAGTTTCTCATTGGCTTCCTTTTCCTTCTGTGCCTGTTTTTCTTTCTTCCTTCTAGGTGTTGCTGTGAATTTTACAACTGGAGGTACAGGTACAGGAGTGTTATCCTTATCAGTATTTTGTTTTTCTGGTATCTACCTATAAGTGGCTATGGCTATCCAGTTTCTGATTATCCAAGGGATTTCTTCAATACTATTGATGCTTTCTACTTCAGGTTGGAAATTTGCAATTCTTTCCATAAGTAGTTTCTCATCAATTGTTTCTTCTAACATTATCCTTGTTATATCTTCAATTGCTGTTTCCTCCAGTGGTTCCTTATTTTTAGATTCTGGATTTCTTTTTACTCCTACTGCTGAGGTTCCCCATTCACTTAAGGAATATTTTGCTACAATTTCTTGCAGCATTTTTCCTTCCTCTAGTGTATAATGGTCTGCTTCTGCTTGCAGTTTACTTTCCCAGATTCTGTTTGTGAGGGCTTGTTTCTGGATTCCAGGTTTATGTGCTTTGATTGTGAAGATATATTCTGGTGTTGTTATGTACTGACTTATTTTAAGTTCTAGTTCTGCATTCTCTTTACTGGTTTCCCTCACAGTACTCCAGTTGACAACTACTGGAATATCAATTTCTGCAGGTGTTTGAGATCTTGAAGGTGTTTTCCCCTTTGATCTCTTTTTCTTTGGTGTTAGAAGTTTGGGCATTAAGGAGCCCTTTCTGCTCCTGGTGTTTGGTGGTGTGGAAGTCATGTTGCTAATATTTGATTCTTTTTCTACAGATGACCTTCAAGTGTTATGTTAGGCCTGTTGAGTGTCCAGGCAAGGTGTCTAGGAATGATGTTGTCTTGAGGGGGCCTAAGGAAATTCCTGTTAAAAGGAATAGAAAGGTCTTTTTCTGGGTGACACCTAAGGATTTGGATGGATTCCTTGAGGAATTTGCTGGGTTTGCTGTTACTTGGAAGGGATGTAAGAATAGGGATTGTTCTGAACAGTGTGCTGAAAGGTATAGGTGGTTCAGAAGAATGGTGGATCAGGGGTGGAGGTATGATACTCAAGGGGTCCCACTGATTGAAAAGAGCTCTGCCTTCTGTAGATAAGGTCTTTTTAATTCTCAGATTTACTTTCTTTAGTATTTCTGAGTATCTAGATACTTCTCCTCTTCTAGGAGAATTAAAGAGGCACTAGGTGATCAGTCTAGTCCTTGGGGTAAGGTTTTTATATAGGTTAAAAAATGTAAAGTTTGGGTATAGTATAATGGTGGCTATTAGTTAGATTACCAGAATCTAACTAATAACAGCTGCCTTAATATCTATATAAATAAGAGTCTGAATAGTTGTAATATCTTCAAGTCACTTGTGATTGTGGAGAGACTTAATTAACCATTGTAAACTCTTGTATTTTTTGCTAACTGCTAAGTTGCTTGCCCTTTCACTGAAGGGGGGAATGGGCTTCTTTTATAGAAAGTCCCAAGCCTGTATGAGTCATAGTGACTCCTAAACTAAATTAACTATGATGTCAGAAGTGACTCATTTCCTATGAGTCAGTGGTGACTCCTTTCTTAATGTTGAGTCACACCTGTGAGTCAGAGGTGACTCCTATCTAATTGTTGAGTCATACCTGTGAGTCAGAGGTGAGTCAATTCCTTGAGTCATACCTGTGAGTCAGAGGTAGGTGACTCCTAGCTAAGTGAGTCATAGATGTTCTAGTAACATCTATGTTGATTAATAATAATAATAATGAAAATAATAATGAAAATACTATGTTCCTGCTCTGTCCTGTGTAATGATAGAAGTTACATGTGTATGTAATTTCCTATCCTTACAACAAGAGTATGAACTTGCACCGACAGCTTTGCCACCGCTTAATTGGGTACCAGAAGACTATGAACTTGTACCGACAGCTTCACAGCTACCCAAATCGACCATCAGTTACCCTCAACTTGTACCTATGAGATTGCTATCACCCAATTGGGTACTAAAAGAATATGAACTTGCACCGACAGCTTCACAGCTGCCCAAATCGACCATCAGTTACCCTGAACTTGTACCTATGAGATTGCTATCACCCAATTGGGTACCAGAAGAATATAAACTTGCACCGACAGCTTCACAACTACCCAAATCGACCATCAGTTACGCCTGAACTTGTACCTATGAGATTGCTATCACCCAATTGGGTACCAAAAGAATATGAACTTGCACCGACAGCTTCACAGCTGCCCAAATCGACCATCAGTTACCTTGAACTTGTACCTATGAGATTGCTATCACCCAATTGGGTACCAGAAGAATATGAACTTGCACCGACAGCTTCACAACTACCCAAATCGACCATCAGTTACCCTGAACTTGTACCTATGAGATTGCTATCACCCAATTGGGTACCAAAAGAATATGAACTTGCACCGACAGCTTCACAGCTGCCCAAATCGACCATCAGTTACCCTGAACTTGTACCTATGAGATTGCGATCACCCAAATAGGTACCAGAAGGGTATGAACTTGCCCCCACGCCTTTGCCACCGCTTAATTGGGTACCAGAAGACTATGAACTTGTACCGACAGCTTCACAGCTGCCCAAATTGACCATCAGTTACCCTGAACTTGTACCTATAAGATTGCTATCACCCAATTGGGTACCACAAGAGTATGAACATGTACCGACAGCTTCACAGCTGCCCAAATCGACCATCAGTTACCCTGAACTTGTACCTATGAGATTGCTATCACCCAATTGGGTACCACAAGAGTATGAACTTGCACCAACAGCTTCACAACTGCCCAAATCGACCATCAGTTACCCTGAACTTGTACCTATGAGATTGCTATCACCCAATTGGGTACCAGAAGAATATGAACTTGCACCGACAGCTTCACAGCTGCCCAAATCGACCATCAGTTACCCTGAACTTGTACCTATGAGATTGCGATCACCCAAATAGGTACCAGAAGGGTATGAACTTGCCCCCACGCCTTTGCCACCGCTTAATTGGGTACCAGAAGACTATGAACTTGTACCGACAGCTTCACAGCTGCCCAAATTGACCATCAGTTACCCTGAACTTGTACCTATAAGATTGCTATCACCCAATTGGGTACCACAAGAGTATGAACTTGTACCGACAGCTTCACAGCTACCCAAATCGACCATCAGTTACCCTCAACTTGTACCTATGAGATTGCTATCACCCAATTGGGTACCAAAAGAATATGAACTTGCACCGACAGCTTCACAGCTGCCCAAATCGACCATCAGTTACCCTGAACTTGTACCTATGAGATTGCTATCACCCATTTGGGTACCAAAAGAATATGAACTTGCACCAACAGCTTCACAGCTGCCCAAATCGACCATCAGTTACCCTGAACTTGTACCTATGAGATTGCTATCACCCATTTGGGTACCAAAAGAATATGAACTTGCACCGACAGCTTCACAGCTGCCCAAATCGACCATCAGTTACCTTGAACTTGTACCTATGAGATTGCTATCATCCAATTAGGTACCAGAAAAGTATGAACTTGCCCCCACGCCTTTGCCACCGCTTAATTGGGTACCAGAAGACTATGAACTTGTACCGACAGCTTCACAGCTACCCAAATCGACCATCAGTTACGCCTGAACTTGTACCTATGAGATTGCTATCACCCAATTGGGTACCAAAAGAATATGAACTTGCACCGACAGCTTCACAGCTGCCCAAATCGACCATCAGTTACCCTGAACTTGTACCTATGAGATTGCTATCACCCAATTGGGTACCAGAAGAATATGAACTTGCACCGACAGCTTCACAACTACCCAAATCGACCATCAGTTACCCTGAACTTGTACCTATGAGATTGCTATCACCCATTTGGGTACCAAAAGAATATGAACTTGCACCAACAGCTTCACAGCTGCCCAAATCGACCATCAGTTACCCTGAACTTGTACCTATGAGATTGCTATCACCCAATTGGGTACCAAAAGAATATGAACTTGCACCGACAGCTTCACAGCTGCCCAAATCGACCATCAGTTACCCTGAACTTGTACCTATGAGATTGCTATCACCCAATTGGGTACCAGAAGAATATGAACTTGCACCGACAGCTTCACAACTACCCAAATCGACCATCAGTTACCCTGAACTTGTACCTATGAGATTGCTATCACCCAATTGGGTACCAAAAGAATATGAACTTGCACCGACAGCTTCACAGCTGCCCAAATCGACCATCAGTTACCCTGAACTTGTACCTATGAGATTGCTATCACCCAATTGGGTACCAGAAGAATATTTACTTGCACCGACAGCTTCACAACTACCCAAATCGACCATCAGTTACCCTGAACTTGTACCTATGAGATTGCTATCACCCATTTGGGTACCAAAAGAATATGAACTTGCACCGACAGCTTCACAGCTGCCCAAATCGACCATCAGTTACCTTGAACTTGTACCTATGAGATTGCTATCATCCAATTAGGTACCAGAAAAGTATGAACTTGCCCCCACGCCTTTGCCACCGCTTAATTGGGTACCAGAAGACTATGAACTTGTACCGACAGCTTCACAGCTACCCAAATCGACCATCAGTTACGCCTGAACTTGTACCTATGAGATTGCTATCACCCAATTGGGTACCAAAAGAATATGAACTTGCACCGACAGCTTCACAGCTGCCCAAATCGACCATCAGTTACCCTGAACTTGTACCTATGAGATTGCTATCACCCAATTGGGTACCAGAAGAATATGAACTTGCACCGACAGCTTCACAACTACCCAAATCGACCATCAGTTACCCTGAACTTGTACCTATGAGATTGCTATCACCCATTTGGGTACCAAAAGAATATGAACTTGCACCAACAGCTTCACAGCTGCCCAAATCGACCATCAGTTACCCTGAACTTGTACCTATGAGATTGCTATCACCCAATTGGGTACCAAAAGAATATGAACTTGCACCGACAGCTTCACAGCTGCCCAAATCGACCATCAGTTACCCTGAACTTGTACCTATGAGATTGCTATCACCCAATTGGGTACCAGAAGAATATGAACTTGCACCGACAGCTTCACAACTACCCAAATCGACCATCAGTTACCCTGAACTTGTACCTATGAGATTGCTATCACCCAATTGGGTACCAAAAGAATATGAACTTGCACCGACAGCTTCACAGCTGCCCAAATCGACCATCAGTTACCCTGAACTTGTACCTATGAGATTGCTATCACCCAATTGGGTACCAGAAGAATATTTACTTGCACCGACAGCTTCACAACTACCCAAATCGACCATCAGTTACCCTGAACTTGTACCTATGAGATTGCTATCACCCATTTGGGTACCAAAAGAATATGAACTTGCACCGACAGCTTCACAGCTGCCCAAATCGACCATCAGTTACCTTGAACTTGTACCTATGAGATTGCTATCATCCAATTAGGTACCAGAAAAGTATGAACTTGCCCCCACGCCTTTGCCACCGCTTAATTGGGTACCAGAAGACTATGAACTTGTACCGACAGCTTCACAGCTACCCAAATCGACCATCAGTTACGCCTGAACTTGTACCTATGAGATTGCTATCACCCAATTGGGTACCAAAAGAATATGAACTTGCACCGACAGCTTCACAGCTGCCCAAATCGACCATCAGTTACCCTGAACTTGTACCTATGAGATTGCTATCACCCAATTGGGTACCAGAAGAATATGAACTTGCACCGACAGCTTCACAACTACCCAAATCGACCATCAGTTACCCTGAACTTGTACCTATGAGATTGCTATCACCCATTTGGGTACCAAAAGAATATGAACTTGCACCAACAGCTTCACAGCTGCCCAAATCGACCATCAGTTACCCTGAACTTGTACCTATGAGATTGCTATCACCCAATTGGGTATCAAAAGAATATGAACTTGCACCGACAGCTTCACAGCTGCCCAAATCGACCATCAGTTACCCTGAACTTGTACCTATGAGATTGCTATCACCCAATTGGGTACCAGAAGAATATGAACTTGCACCGACAGCTTCACAACTACCCAAATCGACCATCAGTTACCCTCAACTTGTACCTATGAGATTGCTATCACCCAATTGGGTACCAGAAGAATATGAACTTGCACCGACAGCTTCACAACTACCCAAATCGACCATCAGTTACCCTGAACTTGTACCTATGAGATTGCTATCACCCATTTGGGTACCAAAAGAATATGAACTTGCACCAACAGCTTCACAGCTGCCCAAATCGACCATCAGTTACCCTGAACTTGTACCTATGAGATTGCTATCACCCAATTGGGTACCAAAAGAATATGAACTTGCACCGACAGCTTCACAGCTGCCCAAATCGACCATCAGTTACCTTGAACTTGTACCTATGAGATTGCTATCATCCAATTAGGTACCAGAAAAGTATGAACTTGCCCCCACGCCTTTGCCACCGCTTAATTGGGTACCAGAAGACTATGAACTTGTACCGACAGCTTCACAGCTACCCAAATCGACCATCAGTTACCCTCAACTTGTACCTATGAGATTGCTATCACCCAATTGGGTACCACAAGAGTATGAACTTGCACCGACAGCTTCACAACTACCCAAATCGACCATCAGTTACCCTGAACTTGTACCTATGAGATTGCTATCACCCAATTGGGTACCAAAAGAATATGAACTTGCACCGACAGCTTCACAGCTGCCCAAATCGACCATCAGTTACCCTGAACTTGTACCTATGAGATTGCTATCACCCAATTAGGTACCAGAAAAGTATGAACTTGCCCCCACGCCTTTGCTACCGCTTAATTGGGTACCAGAAGACTATGAACTTGTACCGACAGCTTCACAGCTGCCCAAATCGACCATCAGTTACCCTGAACTTGTACCTATGAGATTGCTATCACCCAATTGGGTACCAGAAGAATATGAACTTGCACCGACAGCTTCACAGCTGCCCAAATCGACCATCAGTTACCCTGAACTTGTACCTATGAGATTGCGATCACCCAAATAGGTACCAGAAGGGTATGAACTTGCCCCCACGCCTTTGCCACCGCTTAATTGGGTACCAGAAGACTATGAACTTGTACCGACAGCTTCACAGCTGCCCAAATTGACCATCAGTTACCCTGAACTTGTACCTATAAGATTGCTATCACCCAATTGGGTACCACAAGAGTATGAACATGTACCGACAGCTTCACAGCTGCCCAAATCGACCATCAGTTACCCTGAACTTGTACCTATGAGATTGCTATCACCCAATTGGGTACCACAAGAGTATGAACTTGCACCGACAGCTTCACAACTGCCCAAATCGACCATCAGTTACCCTGAACTTGTACCTATGAGATTGCTATCACCCAATTGGGTACCAAAAGAATATGAACTTGCACCGACAGCTTCACAGCTGCCCAAATCGACCATCAGTTACCTTGAACTTGTACCTATGAGATTGCTATCATCCAATTAGGTACCAGAAAAGTATGAACTTGCCCCCACGCCTTTGCCACCGCTTAATTGGGTACCAGAAGACTATGAACTTGTACCGACAGCTTCACAGCTACCCAAATCGACCATCAGTTACCCTCAACTTGTACCTATGAGATTGCTATCACCCAATTGGGTACTAAAAGAATATGAACTTGCACCGACAGCTTCACAGCTGCCCAAATCGACCATCAGGTACCCTGAACTTGTACCTATGAGATTGCTATCACCCAATTGGGTACCAGAAGAATATGAACTTGCACCGACAGCTTCACAACTACCCAAATCGACCATCAGTTACGCCTGAACTTGTACCTATGAGATTGCCATCACCCAATTGGGTACCAAAAGAATATGAACTTGCACCGACAGCTTCACAGCTGCCCAAATCGACCATCAGTTACCTTGAACTTGTACCTATGAGATTGCTATCACCCATTTGGGTACCAAAAGAATATGAACTTGCACCAACAGCTTCACAGCTGCCCAAATCGACCATCAGTTACCTTGAACTTGTACCTATGAGATTGCTATCATCCAATTAGGTACCAGAAAAGTATGAACTTGCCCCCACGCCTTTGCCACCGCTTAATTGGGTACCAGAAGACTATGAACTTGTACCGACAGCTTCACAGCTACCCAAATCGACCATCAGTTACCCTCAACTTGTACCTATGAGATTGCTATCACCCAATTGGGTACCACAAGAGTATGAACTTGCACCGACAGCTTCACAACTACCCAAATCGACCATCAGTTACCCTGAACTTGTACCTATGAGATTGCTATCACCCAATTGGGTACCAAAAGAATATGAACTTGCACCGACAGCTTCACAGCTGCCCAAATCGACCATCAGTTACCCTGAACTTGTACCTATGAGATTGCTATCACCCAATTGGGTACCAGAAGAATATGAACTTGCACCGACAGCTTCACAACTACCCAAATCGACCATCAGTTACCCTGAACTTGTACCTATGAGATTGCTATCACCCAATTGGGTACCAGAAGACTATGAACTTGTACCGACAGCTTCACAGCTACCCAAATCGACCATCAGTTACCCTGAACTTGTACCTATGAGATTGCTATCACCCATTTGGGTACCAAAAGAATATGAACTTGCACCAACAGCTTCACAGCTGCCCAAATCGACCATCAGTTACCCTGAACTTGTACCTATGAGATTGCTATCACCCATTTGGGTACCAAAAGAATATGAACTTGCACCGACAGCTTCACAGCTGCCCAAATCGACCATCAGTTACCTTGAACTTGTACCTATGAGATTGCTATCATCCAATTAGGTACCAGAAAAGTATGAACTTGCCCCCACGCCTTTGCCACCGCTTAATTGGGTACCAGAAGACTATGAACTTGTACCGACAGCTTCACAGCTACCCAAATCGACCATCAGTTACCCTCAACTTGTACCTATGAGATTGCTATCACCCAATTGGGTACCACAAGAGTATGAACTTGTACCGACAGCTGCACAGCTACCCAAATCGACCATCAGTTACCCTCAACTTGTACCTATGAGATTGCTATCACCCAATTGGGTACCAGAAGAATATGAACTTGCACCGACAGCTTCACAACTACCCAAATCGACCATCAGTTACCCTGAACTTGTACCTATGAGATTGCTATCACCCAATTGGGTACCAAAAGAATATGAACTTGCACCGACAGCTTCACAGCTGCCCAAATCGACCATCAGTTACCCTGAACTTGTACCTATGAGATTGCTATCACCCAATTGGGTACCAGAAGAATATTTACTTGCACCGACAGCTTCACAACTACCCAAATCGACCATCAGTTACCCTGAACTTGTACCTATGAGATTGCTATCACCCATTTGGGTACCAAAAGAATATGAACTTGCACCGACAGCTTCACAGCTGCCCAAATCGACCATCAGTTACCTTGAACTTGTACCTATGAGATTGCTATCATCCAATTAGGTACCAGAAAAGTATGAACTTGCCCCCACGCCTTTGCCACCGCTTAATTGGGTACCAGAAGACTATGAACTTGTACCGACAGCTTCACAGCTACCCAAATCGACCATCAGTTACCCTCAACTTGTACCTATGAGATTGCTATCACCCAATTGGGTACCACAAGAGTATGAACTTGTACCGACAGCTGCACAGCTACCCAAATCGACCATCAGTTACCCTCAACTTGTACCTATGAGATTGCTATCACCCAATTGGGTACCAGAAGAATATGAACTTGCACCGACAGCTTCACAACTACCCAAATCGACCATCAGTTACCCTGAACTTGTACCTATGAGATTGCTATCACCCAATTGGGTACCAAAAGACTATGAACTTGTACCGACAGCTTCACAGCTACCCAAATCGACCATCAGTTACCCTCAACTTGTACCTATGAGATTGCTATCACCCAATTGGGTACCACAAGAGTATGAACTTGCACCGACAGCTTCACAACTACCCAAATCGACCATCAGTTACCCTCAACTTGTACCTATGAGATTGCTATCACCCAATTGGGTACCACAAGAGTATGAACTTGCACCGACAGCTTCAGAGCTGCCCAAATCGACCATCAGTTACCCTGAACTTGTACCTATGAGATTGCTATCATCCAATTAGGTACCAGAAAAGCATGAACTTGCCCCCACGCCTTTGGCACCGCTTAATTGGGTACCAGAAGACTATGAACTTGTACCGACAGCTTCACAGCTACCCAAATCGACCATCAGTTACCCTCAACTTGTACCTATGAGATTGCTATCACCCAATTGGGTACCACAAGAGTATGAACTTGTACCGACAGCTGCACAGCTACCCAAATCGACCATCAGTTACCCTCAACTTGTACCTATGAGATTGCTATCACCCAATTGGGTACCAGAAGAATATGAACTTGCACCGACAGCTTCACAACTACCCAAATCGACCATCAGTTACCCTGAACTTGTACCTATGAGATTGCTATCACCCAATTGGGTACCAAAAGACTATGAACTTGTACCGACAGCTTCACAGCTACCCAAATCGACCATCAGTTACCCTCAACTTGTACCTATGAGATTGCTATCACCCAATTGGGTACCACAAGAGTATGAACTTGCACCGACAGCTTCACAACTACCCAAATCGACCATCAGTTACCCTCAACTTGTACCTATGAGATTGCTATCACCCAATTGGGTACCACAAGAGTATGAACTTGCACCGACAGCTTCAGAGCTGCCCAAATCGACCATCAGTTACCCTGAACTTGTACCTATGAGATTGCTATCATCCAATTAGGTACCAGAAAAGCATGAACTTGCCCCCACGCCTTTGGCACCGCTTAATTGGGTACCAGAAGACTATGAACTTGTACCGACAGCTTCACAGCTACCCAAATCGACCATCAGTTACCCTCAACTTGTACCTATGAGATTGCTATCACCCAATTGGGTACCACAAGAGTATGAACTTGCACCGACAGCTTCACAACTACCCAAATCGACCATCAGTTACCCTGAACTTGTACCTATGAGATTGCTATCACCCAATTGGGTACCAAAAGAATATGAACTTGCACCGACAGCTTCACAGCTGCCCAAATCGACCATCAGTTACCCTGAACTTGTACCTAGGAGATTGCTATCACCCAATTGGGTACCAAAAGAATATGAACTTGCACCGACAGCTTCACAGCTGCCCAAATCGACCATCAGTTACCCTGAACTTGTACCTATGAGATTGCTATCACCCAATTGGATACCAGAAGAATATGAACTTGCACCGACAGCTTCACAGCTACCCAAATCGACCATCAGTTACCCTCAACTTGTACCTATGAGATTGCTATCACCCAATTGGGTACTAAAAGAATATGAACTTGCACCGACAGCTTCACAGCTGCCCAAATCGACCATCAGTTACCCTGAACTTGTACCTATGAGATTGCTATCACCCAATTGGGTACCAGAAGAATATGAACTTGCACCGACAGCTTCACAACTACCCAAATCGACCATCAGTTACGCCTGAACTTGTACCTATGAGATTGCTATCACCCATTTGGGTACCAAAAGAATATGAACTTGCACCAACAGCTTCACAGCTGCCCAAATCGACCATCAGTTACCTTGAACTTGTACCTATGAGATTGCTATCATCCAATTAGGTACCAGAAAAGTATGAACTTGCCCCCACGCCTTTGCCACCGCTTAATTGGGTACCAGAAGACTATGAACTTGTACCGACAGCTTCACAGCTACCCAAATCGACCATCAGTTACCCTCAACTTGTACCTATGAGATTGCTATCACCCAATTGGGTACCACAAGAGTATGAACTTGCACCGACAGCTTCACAACTACCCAAATCGACCATCAGTTACCCTGAACTTGTACCTATGAGATTGCTATCACCCAATTGGGTACCAAAAGAATATGAACTTGCACCGACAGCTTTACAGCTGCCCAAATCGACCATCAGTTACCTTGAACTTGTACCTATGAGATTGCTATCATCCAATTAGGTACCAGAAAAGTATGAACTTGCCCCCACGCCTTTGCCACCGCTTAATTGGGTACCAGAAGACTATGAACTTGTACCGACAGCTTCACAGCTACCCAAATCGACCATCAGTTACCCTCAACTTGTACCTATGAGATTGCTATCACCCAATTGGGTACCACAAGAGTATGAACTTGCACCAACAGCTTCACAACTACCCAAATCGACCATCAGTTACCCTGAACTTGTACCTATGAGATTGCTATCACCCAATTGGGTACCAAAAGAATATGAACTTGCACCGACAGCTTCACAGCTGCCCAAATCGACCATCAGTTACCCTGAACTTGTACCTATGAGATTGCTATCACCCAATTGGGTACCAAAAGAATATGAACTTGCACCGACAGCTTCACAGCTGCCCAAATCGACCATCAGTTACCCTGAACTTGTACCTATGAGATTGCTATCACCCAATTGGGTACCAGAAGAATATGAACTTGCACTGACAGCTTCACAACTACCCAAATCGACCATCAGTTACCCTGAACTTGTACCTATGAGATTGCTATCACCCAATTGGGTACCAAAAGAATATGAACTTGCACCGACAGCTTCACAGCTGCCCAAATCGACCATCAGTTACCTTGAACTTGTACCTATGAGATTGCTATCATCCAATTAGGTACCAGAAAAGTATGAACTTGCCCCCACGCCTTTGCCACCGCTTAATTGGGTACCAGAAGACTATGAACTTGTACCGACAGCTTCACAGCTACCCAAATCGACCATCAGTTACCCTGAACTTGTACCTATGAGATTGCTATCACCCAATTGGGTACCAAAAGAATATGAACTTGCACCGACAGCTTCACAGCTGCCCAAATCGACCATCAGTTACCCTGAACTTGTACCTATGAGATTGCTATCACCCAATTGGGTACCAAAAGAATATGAACTTGCACCGACAGCTTCACAGCTGCCCAAATCGACCATCAGTTACCTTGAACTTGTACCTATGAGATTGCTATCATCCAATTAGGTACCAGAAAAGTATGAACTTGCCCCCACGCCTTTGCCACCGCTTAATTGGGTACCAGAAGACTATGAACTTGCACCGACAGCTTCACAACTACCCAAATCGACCATCAGTTACCCTGAACTTGTACCTATGAGATTGCTATCACCCAATTGGGTACCAGAAAAATATTAACTTGCACCGACAGCTTCACAGCTGCCCAAATCGACCATCAGTTACCCTGAACTTGTACCTATGAGATTGCTATCACCCAATTGGGTACCAAAAGAATATGAACTTGCACCGACAGCTTCACAGCTGCCCAAATCGACCATCAGTTACCCTGAACTTGTACCTATGAGATTCCTATCACCCAATTGGGTACCACAAGAGTATGAACTTGCACCGACAGCTTCACAACTGCCCAAATCGACCATCAGTTACCCTGAACTTGTACCTATGAGATTGCTATCACCCAATTGGGTACCACAAGAGTATGAACTTGCACCGACAGCTTCACAACTGCCCAAATCGACCATCAGTTACCCTGAACTTGTACCTATGAGATTGCTATCACCCAAATAGGTACCAGAAGGGTATGAACTTGCCCCCACGCCTTTGCCACCGCTTAATTGGGTACCAGAAGACTATGAACTTGTACCGACAGCTTCACAGCTGCCCAAATCGACCATCAGTTACCCTGAACTTGTACCTATGAGATTGCTATCACCCAATTGGGTACCAGAAGAATATGAACTTGCACCGACAGCTTCACAACTACCCAAATCGACCATCAGTTACCCTGAACTTGTACCTATGAGATTGCTATCACCCAATTGGGTACCAAAAGAATATGAACTTGCACCGACAGCTTCACAGCTGCCCAAATCGACCATCAGTTACCCTGAACTTGTACCTATGAGATTGCTATCACCCAATTGGGTACCAAAAGAATATGAACTTGCACCGATAGCTTCACAGCTGCCCAAATCGACCATCAGTTACCCTGAACTTGTACCTATGAGATTGCTATCACCCAATTGGGTACCAGAAGAATATGAACTTGCACCGACAGCTTCACAACTACCCAAATCGACCATCAGTTACCCTGAACTTGTACCTATGAGATTGCTATCACCCAATTGGGTACCAAAAGAATATGAACTTGCACCGACAGCTTCACAGCTGCCCAAATCGACCATCAGTTACCTTGAACTTGTACCTATGAGATTGCTATCATCCAATTAGGTACCAGAAAAGTATGAACTTGCCCCCACGCCTTTGCCACCGCTTAATTGGGTACCAGAAGACTATGAACTTGCACCGACAGCTTCACAACTACCCAAATCGACCATCAGTTACCCTGAACTTGTACCTATGAGATTGCTATCACCCAATTGGGTACCAGAAAAATATTAACTTGCACCGACAGCTTCACAGCTGCCCAAATCGACCATCAGTTACCTTGAACTTGTACCTATGAGATTGCTATCATCCAATTAGGTACCAGAAAAGTATGAACTTGCCCCCACGCCTTTGCCACCGCTTAATTGGGTACCAGAAGACTATGAACTTGTACCGACAGCTTCACAGCTACCCAAATCGACCATCAGTTACCCTCAACTTGTACCTATGAGATTGCTATCACCCAATTGGGTACCACAAGAGTATGAACTTGCACCGACAGCTTCACAACTACCCAAATCGACCATCAGTTACCCTGAACTTGTACCTATGAGATTGCTATCACCCAATTGGGTACCAAAAGAATATGAACTTGCACCGACAGCTTCACAGCTGCCCAAATCGACCATCAGTTACCCTGAACTTGTACCTATGAGATTGCTATCACCCAATTGGGTACCAAAAGAATATGAACTTGCACCGATAGCTTCACAGCTGCCCAAATCGACCATCAGTTACCCTGAACTTGTACCTATGAGATTGCTATCACCCAATTGGGTACCAGAAGAATATGAACTTGCACCGACAGCTTCACAACTACCCAAATCGACCATCAGTTACCCTGAACTTGTACCTATGAGATTGCTATCACCCAATTGGGTACCAAAAGAATATGAACTTGCACCGACAGCTTCACAGCTGCCCAAATCGACCATCAGTTACCTTGAACTTGTACCTATGAGATTGCTATCATCCAATTAGGTACCAGAAAAGTATGAACTTGCCCCCACGCCTTTGCCACCGCTTAATTGGGTACCAGAAGACTATGAACTTGCACCGACAGCTTCACAACTACCCAAATCGACCATCAGTTACCCTGAACTTGTACCTATGAGATTGCTATCACCCAATTGGGTACCAGAAAAATATTAACTTGCACCGACAGCTTCACAGCTGCCCAAATCGACCATCAGTTACCTTGAACTTGTACCTATGAGATTGCTATCATCCAATTAGGTACCAGAAAAGTATGAACTTGCCCCCACGCCTTTGCCACCGCTTAATTGGGTACCAGAAGACTATGAACTTGTACCGACAGCTTCACAGCTACCCAAATCGACCATCAGTTACCCTCAACTTGTACCTATGAGATTGCTATCACCCAATTGGGTACCACAAGAGTATGAACTTGCACCGACAGCTTCACAACTACCCAAATCGACCATCAGTTACCCTGAACTTGTACCTATGAGATTGCTATCACCCAATTGGGTACCAAAAGAATATGAACTTGCACCGACAGCTTCACAGCTGCCCAAATCGACCATCAGTTACCCTGAACTTGTACCTATGAGATTGCTATCACCCAATTGGGTACCAGAAGAATATGAACTTGCACCGACAGCTTCACAACTACCCAAATCGACCATCAGTTACCCTGAACTTGTACCTATGAGATTGCTATCACCCAATTGGGTACCAAAAGAATATGAACTTGCACCGACAGCTTTACAGCTGCCCAAATCGACCATCAGTTACCTTGAACTTGTACCTATGAGATTGCTATCATCCAATTAGGTACCAGAAAAGTATGAACTTGCCCCCACGCCTTTGCCACCGCTTAATTGGGTACCAGAAGACTATGAACTTGTACCGACAGCTTCACAGCTACCCAAATCGACCATCAGTTACCCTCAACTTGTACCTATGAGATTGCTATCACCCAATTGGGTACCACAAGAGTATGAACTTGCACCAACAGCTTCACAACTACCCAAATCGACCATCAGTTACCCTGAACTTGTACCTATGAGATTGCTATCACCCAATTGGGTACCAAAAGAATATGAACTTGCACCGACAGCTTCACAGCTGCCCAAATCGACCATCAGTTACCCTGAACTTGTACCTATGAGATTGCTATCACCCAATTGGGTACCAAAAGAATATGAACTTGCACCGACAGCTTCACAGCTGCCCAAATCGACCATCAGTTACCCTGAACTTGTACCTATGAGATTGCTATCACCCAATTGGATACCAGAAGAATATGAACTTGCACCGACAGCTTCACAACTACCCAAATCGACCATCAGTTACCCTGAACTTGTACCTATGAGATTGCTATCACCCAATTGGGTACCAAAAGAATATGAACTTGCACCGACAGCTTCAGAGCTGCCCAAATCGACCATCAGTTACCCTGAACTTGTACCTATGAGATTGCTATCACCCAATTGGATACCAGAAGAATATGAACTTGCACCGACAGCTTCACAACTACCCAAATCGACCATCAGTTACCCTGAACTTGTACCTATGAGATTGCTTTCACCCAATTGGGTACCAGAAGACTATGAACTTGTACCGACAGCTTCACAGCTACCCAAATCGACCATCAGTTACCCTCAACTTGTACCTATGAGATTGCTATCACCCAATTGGGTACCACAAGAGTATGAACTTGCACCGACAGCTTCACAACTACCCAAATCGACCATCAGTTACCCTGAACTTGTACCTATGAGATTGCTATCACCCAATTGGATACCAGAAGAATATGAACTTGCACCAACAGCTTCACAACTACCCAAATCGACCATCAGTTACCCTGAACTTGTACCTATGAGATTGCTTTCACCCAATTGGGTACCAGAAGACTATGAACTTGTACCGACAGCTTCACAGCTACCCAAATCGACCATCAGTTACCCTGAACTTGTACCTATGAGATTGCTATCACCCAATTGGATACCAGAAGAATATGAACTTGCACCGACAGCTTCACAACTACCCAAATCGACCATCAGTTACCCTGAACTTGTACCTATGAAATTGCTTTCACCCAATTGGGTACCAGAAGACTATGAACTTGTACCGACAGCTTCACAGCTACCCAAATCGACCATCAGTTACCCTCAACTTGTACCTATGAGATTGCTATCACCCAATTGGGTACCAGAAGAATATGAACTTGCACCGACAGCTTCACAACTACCCAAATCGACCATCAGTTACCCTGAACTTGTACCTATGAGATTGCTATCACCCAATTGGGTACCAAAAGAATATGAACTTGCACCGACAGCTTCACAGCTGCCCAAATCGACCATCAGTTACCCTGAACTTGTACCTATGAGATTGCTATCACCCAATTGGGTACCAGAAGAATATGAACTTGCACCGACAGCTTCACAGCTGCCCAAATCGACCATCAGTTACCCTGAACTTGTACCTATGAGATTGCTATCACCCAATTGGATACCAGAAGAATATGAACTTGCACCGACAGCTTCACAACTACCCAAATCGACCATCAGTTACCCTGAACTTGTACCTATGAGATTGCTATCACTCAATTGGGTACCAAAAGAATATGAACTTGCACCGACAGCTTCACAGCTGCCCAAATCGACCATCAGTTACCCTCAACTTGTACCTATGAGATTGCTATCACCCAATTGGGTACCACAAGAGTATGAACTTGCACCGACAGCTTCACAACTACCCAAATCGACCATCAGTTACCCTGAACTTGTACCTATGAGATTGCTATCACTCAATTGGGTACCAAAAGAATATGAACTTGCACCGACAGCTTCACAGCTGCCCAAATCGACCATCAGTTACCCTGAACTTGTACCTATGAGATTGCTATCACCCAATTAGGTACCAGAAAAGTATGAACTTGCCCCCACGCCTTTGCCACTGCTTAATTGGGTACCAGAAGACTATGAACTTGTACCGACAGCTTCACAGCTACCCAAATCGACTATCAGTTACCCTAAACTTGTACGTATGAGATTGCTATCACCCAATTGGGTACCAGAAAAATATGAACTTGCACCGACAGCTTCACAGCTGCCCAAATCGACCATCAGTTACCCTGAACTTGTACCTATGAGATTGCTATCACTCAATTGGGTACCAAAAGAATATGAACTTGCACCGACAGCTTCACAGCTGCCCAAATCGACCATCAGTTACCCTGAACTTGTACCTATGAGATTGCTATCACCCAATTAGGTACCAGAAAAGTATGAACTTGCCCCCACGCCTTTGCCACCGCTTAATTGGGTACCAGAAGACTATGAACTTGTACCGACAGCTTCACAGCTACCCAAATCGACTATCAGTTACCCTAAACTTGTACGTATGAGATTGCTATCACCCAATTGGGTACCAGAAAAATATGAACTTGCACCGACAGCTTCACAGCTGCCCAAATCGACCATCAGTTACCCTGAACTTGTACCTATGAGATTGCTATCACCCAATTAGGTACCAGAAAAGTATGAACTTGCCCCCACGCCTTTGCCACTGCTTAATTGGGTACCAGAAGACTATGAACTTGTACCGACAGCTTCACAGCTACCCAAATCGACTATCAGTTACCCTAAACTTGTACGTATGAGATTGCTATCACCCAATTGGGTACCAGAAAAATATGAACTTGCACCGACAGCTTCACAGCTGCCCAAATCGACCATCAGTTACCCTGAACTTGTACCTATGAGATTGCTATCACTCAATTGGGTACCAAAAGAATATGAACTTGCACCGACAGCTTCACAGCTGCCCAAATCGACCATCAGTTACCCTGAACTTGTACCTATGAGATTGCTATCACCCAATTAGGTACCAGAAAAGTATGAACTTGCCCCCACGCCTTTGCCACTGCTTAATTGGGTACCAGAAGACTATGAACTTGTACCGACAGCTTCACAGCTACCCAAATCGACTATCAGTTACCCTAAACTTGTACGTATGAGATTGCTATCACCCAATTGGGTACCAGAAAAATATGAACTTGCACCGACAGCTTCACAGCTGCCCAAATCGACCATCAGTTACCCTGAACTTGTACCTATGAGATTGCTATCACCCAAATAGGTACCAGAAGGGTATGAACTTGCCCCCACGCCTTTGCCACCGCTTAATTGGGTACCAGAAGACTATGAACTTGTACCGACAGCTTCACAGCTGCCCAAATCGACCATCAGTTACCCTGAACTTGTACCTATAAGATTGCTATCACCCAATTGGGTACCACAAGAGTATGAACTTGTACCGACAGCTTCACAGCTGCCCAAATCGACCATCAGTTACCCTGAACTTGTACCTATGAGATTGCTATCACCCAATTGGGTACCAAAAGAATATGAACTTGCACCGACAGCTTCACAGTTGCCCAAATCGACCATCAGTTACCCTGAACTTGCACCCATGAGAATGTTATCACTCAATTTAGCTTCAGTTGACCTCAAACTTGTACCGACAGCTTTACAGCTGCACAAATCGACTATCTGTTACCCTGAACTTGTACCTATGAGAATGCTATCACTCAATTGGGCTTCAGTTGACCTCAGACTTGCACCCATGAGAATGTTATCACTCAATTTAGCTTCAGTTGACCTCAAACTTGTACCGACAGCTTTACAGCTGCACAAATCGACTATCTGTTACCCTGAACTTGTACCTATGAGAATGCTATCACTCAATTGGGCTTCAGTTGACCTCAGACTTGCACCCATGAGAATGCTATCACTCAATTGGGCTTCAGTTGACCTGAAACTTGCACCAACACCTTGACAGCTGCCCAAATCGACCATCTGTTACCCTGAACTTGTACCTATGAGATTGCTATCATCCAATTAGGTACCAGAAAAGTATGAACTTGCCCCCACGCCTTTGCCACCGCTTAATTGGGTACCAGAAGACTATGAACTTGTACCGACAGCTTCACAGCTACCCAAATCGACCATCAGTTACCCTAAATATGTACCTATGAGATTGCTATCACCCAATTGGGTACCAGAAGAATATGAACTTGCACCGACAGCTTCACAGCTGCCCAAATCGACCATCAGTTACCCTGAACTTGTACCTATAAGATTGCTATCACCCAATTGGGTACCACAAGAGTATGAACTTGTACCGACAGCTTCACAGCTGCCCAAATCGACCATCAGTTACCCTGAACTTGTACCTATAAGATTGCTATCACCCAATTGGGTACCACAAGAGTATGAACTTGTACCGACAGCTTCACAGCTGCCCAAATCGACCATCAGTTACCCTGAACTTGTACCTATGAGATTCCTATCACCCAATTGGGTACCACAAGAGTATGAACTTGCACCGACAGCTTCACAACTGCCCAAATCGACCATCAGTTACCCTGAACTTGTACCTATGAGATTGCTATCACCCAATTGGGTACCAAAAGAATATGAACTTGCACCGACAGCTTCACAGTTGCCCAAATCGACCATCAGTTACCCTGAACTTGCACCCATGAGAATGTTATCACTCAATTTAGCTTCAGTTGACCTCAAACTTGTACCGACAGCTTTACAGCTGCACAAATCGACTATCTGTTACCCTGAACTTGTACCTATGAGAATGCTATCACTCAATTGGGCTTCAGTTGACCTCAGACTTGCACCCATGAGAATGTTATCACTCAATTTAGCTTCAGTTGACCTCAAACTTGTACCGACAGCTTTACAGCTGCACAAATCGACTATCTGTTACCCTGAACTTGTACCTATGAGAATGCTATCACTCAATTGGGCTTCAGTTGACCTCAGACTTGCACCCATGAGAATGCTATCACTCAATTGGGCTTCAGTTGACCTGAAACTTGCACCAACACCTTGACAGCTGCCCAAATCGACCATCTGTTACCCTGAACTTGTACCTATGAGATTGCTATCATCCAATTAGGTACCAGAAAAGTATGAACTTGCCCCCACGCCTTTGCTACCGCTTAATTGGGTACCAGAAGACTATGAACTTGTACCGACAGCTTCACAGCTGCCCAAATCGACCATCAGTTACCCTGAACTTGTACCTATGAGATTGCTATCACCCAATTAGGTACCAGAAAAGTATGAACTTGCCCCCATGCCTTTGCCACCGCTTAATTGGGTACCAGAAGACTATGAACTTGTACCGACAGCTTCACAGCTACCCAAATCGACTATCAGTTACCCTAAACTTGTACCTATGAGATTGCTATCACCCAATTGGGTACCAGAAAAATATGAACTTGCACCGACAGCTTCACAGCTGCCCAAATCGACCATCAGTTACCCTGAACTTGTACCTATAAGATTGCTATCACCCAATTGGGTACCACAAGAGTATGAACTTGTACCGACAGCTTCACAGCTGCCCAAATCGACCATCAGTTACCCTGAACTTGTACCTATGAGATTCCTATCACCCAATTGGGTACCACAAGAGTATGAACTTGCACCGACAGCTTCACAGCTGCCCAAATCGACCATCAGTTACCCTGAACTTGTACCTATGAGATTCCTATCACCCAATTGGGTACCACAAGAGTATGAACTTGTACCGACAGCTTCACAGCTGCCCAAATCGACCATCAGTTACCCTGAACTTGTACCTATAAGATTGCTATCACCCAATTGGGTACCACAAGAGTATGAACTTGTACCGACAGCTTCACAGCTGCCCAAATCGACCATCAGTTACCCTGAACTTGTACCTATGAGATTCCTATCACCCAATTGGGTACCACAAGAGTATGAACTTGCACCGACAGCTTCACAACTGCCCAAATCGACCATCAGTTACCCTGAACTTGTACCTATGAGATTGCTATCACCCAATTGGGTACCAGAAGAATATGAACTTGCACCGACAGCTTCACAGCTGCCCAAATCGACCATCAGTTACCCTGAACTTGTACCTATAAGATTCCTATCACCCAATTGGGTACCACAAGAGTATGAACTTGCACCGACAGCTTCACAACTGCCCAAATCGACCATCAGTTACCGGGAACTTGTACCTATAAGATTGCTATCACCCAATTGGGTACCAGAAGAATATGAACTTGCACCGACAGCTTCACAGCTGCCCAAATCGACCATCAGTTACCCTGAACTTGTACCTATGAGATTGCTATCACCCAATTAGGTACCAGAAAAGTATGAACTTGCCCCCACGCCTTTGCCACCGCTTAATTGGGTACCAGAAGACTATGAACTTGTACGGACAGCTTCACAGCTACCCAAATCGACTATCAGTTACCCTAAACTTGTACCTATGAGATTGCTATCACCCAATTGGGTACCAGAAGACTATGAACTTGTACCGACAGCTTCACAGCTGCCCAAATCGACCATCAGTTACCCTGAACTTGTACCTATAAGATTGCTATCACCCAATTGGGTACCACAAGAGTATGAACTTGTACCGACAGCTTCACAGCTGCCCAAATCGACCATCAGTTACCCTGAACTTGTACCTATGAGATTGCTATCACCCAATTGGGTACCAGAAGAATATGAACTTGCACCGACAGCTTCACAACTACCCAAATCGACCATCAGTTACCCTGAACTTGTACCTATGAGATTGCTATCACCCAATTGGGTACCAAAAGAATATGAACTTGCACCGACAGCTTCACAGCTGCCCAAATCGACCATCAGTTACCTTGAACTTGTACCTATGAGATTGCTATCACCCAATTAGGTACCAGAAAAGTATGAACTTGCCCCCACGCCTTTGCCACCGCTTAATTGGGTACCAGAAGACTATGAACTTGTACCGACAGCTTCACAGCTACCCAAATCGACCATCAGTTACCCTCAACTTGTACCTATGAGATTGCTATCACCCAATTGGGTACCACAAGAGTATGAACTTGCACCGACAGCTTCACAACTACCCAAATCGACCATCAGTTACCCTGAACTTGTACCTATGAGATTGCTATCACCCAATTGGGTACCAAAAGAATATGAACTTGCACCGACAGCTTCACAGCTGCCCAAATCGACCATCAGTTACCCTGAACGTGTACCTATGAGATTGCTATCACCCAATTAGGTACCAAAAAAGTATGAACTTGCCCCCACGCCTTTGCTACCGCTTAATTGGGTACCAGAAGACTATGAACTTGTACCGACAGCTTCACAGCTGCCCAAATCGACCATCAGTTACCCTGAACTTGTACCTATGAGATTGCTATCACCCACATAGGTACCAGAAGAGTATGAACTTGCCCCCACGCCTTTGCCACCGCTTAATTGGGTACCAGAAGACTATGAACTTGTACCGACAGCTTCACAGCTACCCAAATCGACTATCAGTTACCCTAAATATGTACCTATGAGATTGCTATCACCCAATTGGGTACCAGAAGAATATGAACTTGCACCGACAGCTTCACAGCTGCCCAAATCGACCATCAGTTACCTTGAACTTGTACCTATGAGATTGCTATCACCCAATTGGGTACCAAAAGAATATGAACTTGCACCGACAGCTTCACAGCTGCCCAAATCGACCATCAGTTACCCTGAACTTGTACCTATGAGATTGCTATCACCCAATTGGGTACCAGAAGAATATGAACTTGCACCGACAGCTTCACAACTACCCAAATCGACCATCAGTTACCCTGAACTTGTACCTATGAGATTGCTATCACCCAATTGGGTACCAAAAGAATATGAACTTGCACCGACAGCTTCACAGCTGCCCAAATCGACCATCAGTTACCTTGAACTTGTACCTATGAGATTGCTATCACCCAATTAGGTACCAGAAAAGTATGAACTTGCCCCCACGCCTTTGCCACCGCTTAATTGGGTACCAGAAGACTATGAACTTGCACCGACAGCTTCACAGCTGCCCAAATCGACCATCAGTTACCCTGAACTTGTACCTATGAGATTGCTATCACCCAATTGGGTACCAGAAGAATATGAACTTGCACCGACAGCTTCACAACTACCCAAATCGACCATCAGTTACCCTGAACTTGTACCTATGAGATTGCTATCACCCAATTGGGTACCAAAAGAATATGAACTTGCACCGACAGCTTCACAGCTGCCCAAATCGACCATCAGTTACCTTGAACTTGTACCTATGAGATTGCTATCACCCAATTGGGTACCAAAAGAATATGAACTTGCACCGACAGCTTCACAGCTGCCCAAATCGACCATTAGTTACCCTGAACTTGTACCTATGAGATTGCTATCACCCAATTGGGTACCAGAAGAATATGAACTTGCACCGACAGCTTCACAGCTGCCCAAATCGACCATCAGTTACCTTGAACTTGTACCTATGAGATTGCTATCACCCAATTGGGTACCAAAAGAATATGAACTTGCACCGACAGCTTCACAGCTGCCCAAATCGACCATCAGTTACCCTGAACTTGTACCTATGAGATTGCTATCACCCAATTGGGTACCAGAAGAATATGAACTTGCACCGACAGCTTCACAACTACCCAAATCGACCATCAGTTACCCTGAACTTGTACCTATGAGATTGCTATCACCCAATTGGGTACCAAAAGAATATGAACTTGCACCGACAGCTTCACAGCTGCCCAAATCGACCATCAGTTACCTTGAACTTGTACCTATGAGATTGCTATCACCCACATAGGTACCAGAAGAGTATGAACTTGCCCCCACGCCTTTGCCACCGCTTAATTGGGTACCAGAAGACTATGAACTTGTACCGACAGCTTCACAGCTACCCAAATCGACTATCAGTTACCCTAAATATGTACCTATGAGATTGCTATCACCCAATTGGGTACCAGAAGAATATGAACTTGCACCGACAGCTTCACAGCTGCCCAAATCGACCATCAGTTACCTTGAACTTGTACCTATGAGATTGCTATCACCCAATTGGGTACCAAAAGAATATGAACTTGCACCGACAGCTTCACAGCTGCCCAAATCGACCATCAGTTACCCTGAACTTGTACCTATGAGATTGCTATCACCCAATTGGGTACCAGAAGAATATGAACTTGCACCGACAGCTTCACAGCTGCCCAAATCGACCATCAGTTACCCTGAACTTGTACCTATGAGATTGCTATCACCCAATTAGGTACCAGAAAAGTATGAACTTGCCCCCACGCCTTTGCTACCGCTTAATTGGGTACCAGAAGACTATGAACTTGTACCGACAGCTTCACAGCTGCCCAAATCGACCATCAGTTACCTTGAACTTGTACCTATGAGATTGCTATCACCCAATTAGGTACCAGAAAAGTATGAACTTGCCCCCACGCCTTTGCCACCGCTTAATTGGGTACCAGAAGACTATGAACTTGTACCGACAGCTTCACAGCTACCCAAATCAACCATCAGTTACCCTCAACTTGTACCTATGAGATTGCTATCACCCAATTGGGTACCACAAGAGTATGAACTTGCACCGACAGCTTCACAACTACCCAAATCGACCATCAGTTACCCTGAACTTGTACCTATGAGATTGCTATCACCCAATTGGGTACCAGAAGACTATGAACTTGTACCGACAGCTTCACAGCTACCCAAATCGACCATCAGTTACCCTCAACTTGTACCTATGAGATTGCTATCACCCAATTGGGTACCACAAGAGTATGAACTTGCACCGACAGCTTCACAACTACCCAAATCGACCATCAGTTACCCTGAACTTGTACCTATGAGATTGCTATCACCCAATTGGGTACCAAAAGAATATGAACTTGCACCGACAGCTTCACAGCTGCCCAAATCGACCATCAGTTACCCTGAACTTGTACCTATGAGATTGCTATCACCCAATTGGGTACCAAAAGAATATGAACTTGCACCGACAGCTTCACAGCTGCCCAAATCGACCATCAGTTACCCTGAACTTGTACCTATGAGATTGCTATCACCCAATTGGGTACCAGAAGAATATGAACTTGCACCGACAGCTTCACAACTACCCAAATCGACCATCAGTTACCCTGAACTTGTACCTATGAGATTGCTATCACCCAATTGGGTACCAAAAGAATATGAACTTGCACCGACAGCTTCACAGCTGCCCAAATCGACCATCAGTTACCTTGAACTTGTACCTATGAGATTGCTATCACCCAATTAGGTACCAGAAAAGTATGAACTTGCCCCCACGCCTTTGCCACCGCTTAATTGGGTACCAGAAGACTATGAACTTGTACCGACAGCTTCACAGCTACCCAAATCAACCATCAGTTACCCTCAACTTGTACCTATGAGATTGCTATCACCCAATTGGGTACCACAAGAGTATGAACTTGCACCGACAGCTTCACAACTACCCAAATCGACCATCAGTTACCCTGAACTTGTACCTATGAGATTGCTATCACCCAATTGGGTACCAGAAGACTATGAACTTGTACCGACAGCTTCACAGCTACCCAAATCGACCATCAGTTACCCTCAACTTGTACCTATGAGATTGCTATCACCCAATTGGGTACCACAAGAGTATGAACTTGCACCGACAGCTTCACAACTACCCAAATCGACCATCAGTTACCCTGAACTTGTACCTATGAGATTGCTATCACCCAATTGGGTACCAAAAGAATATGAACTTGCACCGACAGCTTCACAGCTGCCCAAATCGACCATCAGTTACCCTGAACTTGTACCTATGAGATTGCTATCACCCAATTAGGTACCAGAAAAGTATGAACTTGCCCCCACGCCTTTGCTACCGCTTAATTGGGTACCAGAAGACTATGAACTTGTACCGACAGCTTCACAGCTGCCCAAATCGACCATCAGTTACCTTGAACTTGTACCTATGAGATTGCTATCACCCAATTAGGTACCAGAAAAGTATGAACTTGCCCCCACGCCTTTGCCACCGCTTAATTGGGTACCAGAAGACTATGAACTTGTACCGACAGCTTCACAGCTACCCAAATCAACCATCAGTTACCCTCAACTTGTACCTATGAGATTGCTATCACCCAATTGGGTACCACAAGAGTATGAACTTGCACCGACAGCTTCACAACTACCCAAATCGACCATCAGTTACCCTGAACTTGTACCTATGAGATTGCTATCACCCAATTGGGTACCAGAAGACTATGAACTTGTACCGACAGCTTCACAGCTACCCAAATCGACCATCAGTTACCCTCAACTTGTACCTATGAGATTGCTATCACCCAATTGGGTACCACAAGAGTATGAACTTGCACCGACAGCTTCACAACTACCCAAATCGACCATCAGTTACCCTGAACTTGTACCTATGAGATTGCTATCACCCAATTGGGTACCAAAAGAATATGAACTTGCACCGACAGCTTCACAGCTGCCCAAATCGACCATCAGTTACCCTGAACTTGTACCTATGAGATTGCTATCACCCAATTAGGTACCAGAAAAGTATGAACTTGCCCCCACGCCTTTGCTACCGCTTAATTGGGTACCAGAAGACTATGAACTTGTACCGACAGCTTCACAGCTGCCCAAATCGACCATCAGTTACCTTGAACTTGTACCTATGAGATTGCTATCACCCACATAGGTACCAGAAGAGTATGAACTTGCCCCCACGGGTTAGGGTTAGGGTTAGGGTTTAGGGTTAGGGTTAGGGTTAGGGTTAGGGTTAGGGTTAGGGTTAGGGTTAGGGTTAGGGTTAGGGTTAGGGTTAGGGTTAGGGTTAGGGTTAGGGTTAGGGTTAGGGTTAGGGTTAGGGTTAGGGTTAGGGTTAGGGTTAGGGTTAGGGTTAGGGTTAGGGTTAGGGTTAGGGTTAGGGTTAGGGTTAGGGTTAGGGTTAGGGTTAGGGTTAGGGTTAGGG